>QVNV01002329.1:0-11394 GCA_014825455.1 Pseudomyrmex pallidus
CCTTCTTTTTTTCCTCTATCTCGACTTCTTTCAATAGTTTCAATAGTTTCATTAGTTTCATTAGTTTCAATTCCTGCATTTCAATTCCTCCATTTCTTTCATTCGTTCGTTCCCTTTTCTTAACTAAACACAGCCATATAGAATAAAGATAGAACGATGTTCCGAAACATTTGCAGTGAGGCTTTGACCGCATCCATTGTTCGTAAAGAATTCGAAAAAAGAACGACACACGTGATTTGTGTGTAATTCAACCAGATCTCGGAGATGATTGAAGCCCAAAAATCAAGCCTATTAATCTTCGAAAATAGATCAAGCATATGTATGTATGTACATACACGTTGATTGTAAAATTTCGCTGTGTACTTTATTTAATATCTCTATAAATGATTGTTCTATGGCCGGGAGTTGTCGCGGCCGACCGCAGCCGCGCTCGTCTCGCGCGCAATTCATTCCTTCATCTACTTGTTGCACGCTTCTTGCGCGCGCACGCTAGCATTTTTGCGGGGATCGTCGAAAAAGCCACGAGGCATCATCGAACGTACGTACGTACGCACGCACGCACGCACCCACGAGGGACGAAAAATGGCGAACTACCACAAGCCGGAATCGAAGACCATTCAGGAGTTGCGGGACATCGCAATCAAGTTGAGAATTCACTCGATCGAGGCCACGCAAGCCAGTAAATCCGGGTAAGCGGATGGTTTTTTTCCTCTTTCGCCGCCTATTAACGGCGGTGATAACGAGCGCGGTTACTCAACGACTGCCACCGGTAAATAAGACCGCTCTGTCGCTCTCGGACAATGATAAGCAAGAAACGTGTCACGCGATTATGCGATAATTGTGTAATCGTGCAAGTTCGGAAATTCGCGCGGGACACTATCGATCGACGTGACCGTAGCGCTTTATCGAGATATCAGTTTTTTTTTTTTTTTTTTTAGCCGCGTCATATTATGACACTTCCATCTTTCGTCATTTTTATTTATATTTTGTTTTCTTGGAGAAGGAAAGAGAACATGTAATAAGGAACTAAAACCGTCTACTATACAGTAACGATTATGCACTTTGCGTGCTATCAATAAGTTAAAGAGATTTGCAATATTTTACAGAAGAAATTCGTATCTTTCTCTCTTAATTTTTTCTGCATATATTTATGACCTCACTCTCGTAATTCTTGATAAGAGTATCACGCCAGTTACGTGTAACGTACTGAATCTAATTTATTACTGCGGGTCAAAATGCAATAACGCGAAAACTGTTCAAAATGCAAATTCAGCACTTTACTCGAATGTTCGAGCTTTTGTTTTGTTATCTACTATTGAAGTATGTTATAATCTATACATTGTTGTATATTCTGCCAAGACAAGTTAAAACTTATTTGTAACATCTTCAGATTTTTTTTAACGTGCCGTTGCAGGAATGGTGCGACGATCTACATTATAGGAAACTGCTAGCTCATTAACTACCTACTCGTCTTTCAACTCGGAAACTGTTAGCGAATTCTCACGTGCTGTAACTCGCGATCTTAGCTATCTTCGAAGTTTCGTAGAAGTTGTAGCAATTTTATTTACTAATTTCTTTACCTTATTAATGACGTAATAATGTTCTCTTGTGAAACCAAAGACAATTCAAGTAGGTACAAAGTAAATTCAGTTCTTATAATTAAAATTCTAATTATAAACTCTCAGTAATATGCAAATATTTAACACACGATCGATCTTTGATTATGCAACACAACAAAGATAAATTGTACATATATATATATATATATACATATATATCTTGCAGAAACAGACTGACTGGAGTAATATTGTCTCTCGCCAATTAAGAGTCCATTAACGAAGATTTTTCATTTCGTTTCACTGCACAAAATAGACGATAAGTGAAGTTAGCATGCTTGCATTATTGTCGAGGTCACGCGATGAAAAGGAAATATGATAATGGCAATGCATTAAGTTTCTCAGCAAATACTTTCTATACAATCTCAGCGCAACACGAATATACGAGCAATTATATTCTTTCATAAATGTCATTAAGCATGAAATTTGGAAAATAAAAATTATTATGTACGTATATGTCTTCTTTTTTCTTTGAAAAAAAAAAAGTAAAAGAACTGACGTTATATAAGATGCGCGCGTATTGCTTGAATACATTTGAAATGCTGATGTATGATGGTTAGTAAAAAACAGTCTATATAGAACTTGCGTATGACGTAAGCATGTATAGGTATTCTTTCGCAAATAAATGTTCAAAGTACAATCGTCATTTATCAAAAATAAATTCTTGAACTTTCGAGAGAGTAAAGTCAATATAAAAAAATTGTTTAAAATATATTTATGTATTGTATTCTGCTTCATTTTATGTTATATGTTGTATTTCGAGTCACCCTATATGTATACGTCGTCGTCGTGACGATGAATGAACGAGGTAGGGAGATACTCGGACGCAGTTGGTTAATTTGTCGAAATTCTCGCGCCGCGGCAGTCGCGATCGAACACTCGTTTTGTTGACTACGGTTTCGAGACTCGGGTAATTCAAGCAAGATGGTACGAGATACGAACATGGAAAAGCTCCAAGATATGGCCAATAGGCTACGCATTGAATCCATCCAATCGACTGAAGCATCAAAAAGCGGGTATAAAGACAATATTAGATTTTCTTTAATCATCACACATTGACTTCGTCCTCGCAAACATCAGACTTCCCGGATATTGTCTCTAATATGTAAACATCAAGTCGAGTTATACCAAAATGCTATTTTTTTAAGATTATTATTCTGTTGATACTTAATAGCAGATTATAAAATTTGAATCATTAGCAAATTATAAAACAAATAAAATAGATTATTAATTAATCACTATTTCATGAAACAGACGTATTCAGTTTACACGTATAGAAAAACTTGTTATCAGTATTTTCTGAATAACAAATATCTAAAGTTGTACAAGTAAACTGTGCATTTATAGAGCGAATAATATTTAAATAAAATTACACAGAGCAAGTGGGGATATACAGTAGATAAAGTAGATATCACGCAACATATTTTGTAATAAACGTTTATCATTCATTATCGTATCGTTACGCTGTTTTTGTGACCTCGAAAATGGTATTCGAAAATATATTCCGATACTTTCTATTTGACCTCGTAATGACAGAAGATTATTCTTAATGTGAATATCATTCGATTACGTGAACGCAAAGTTACTGATATGAAGCAGTATTCGAAAACGAAATAACATGTTGTTCGAATTTAAATTATTATTAAAATATTTTTCATTGGCCAATAAAATTAAACGGTATTAAATTATTTCCTTACCATGTATTTGTTTTTTTTTCCAGACATCCAACATCATGTTCGTCAATGGCAGAAATTATGTCCGTTCTCTTTTTCCATACAATGCGTTACAAAGTATCGTCACCACGTGATCCGTCATCCGATAGATTCGTTCTCAGTAAAGGCCACGCGGCTCCGATTCTTTATGCAGGTAGATTTCTACTGCTACAATGTATTGCTGATTATTTTATATTGCATATTAATAATATTACATATAAATCTGGATATTGTATTAATTACATAATTTCATATGTTAGCAAAATTAATATTTAATCGAGTCACTATCATAAATGATATCATTATTATCTATTTATGATATATCATATTTTATCGAATGTATGTGGTGATATATTACACAAATAATAAATATTTTTCTTTATCAATTTTAATTATTTTTTATTGTTGTAGCTTGGGCAGAAGCTGGTTTGTTCCCGACCAGCGAATTATTGAACTTGAGAAAATTTGATAGCGATCTCGAAGGACATCCTACGCCAAGGCTTAATTTTATAGACGTAGGAACTGGCTCATTAGGACAAGGTCTTTCAGTCGCTGCAGGCATGGCTTACGTCGGAAAGAATTACGACAAGGCCAGTTACCGGTACGATATTTAGATCAAACATCCGACTAATAATACAGTTTCCATCTATAACAATACAATCTGTTATATAGTGTGTACTGTTTGATTGGTGACGGAGAAGCGGCAGAAGGTTCCATTTGGGAAGCTCTCCATTTTTCGTCTTACTACAAGTTGGACAATCTTTGTGCTATTTTTGACATTAATCGTTTAGGGCAGAGCGACCCTACCTCGCTGCAGCACAATATGGAAGTTTATCGCAAAAGACTAGAAGCTTTCGGCTTCAATGCTTTAGTTGTAGACGGTCATGATGTTGAAGAATTAGCAAAAGTAAGTTTGTCAATTTTATACCAAGTATATATGTGTTAATTTAGATAAAACTTGTACATTATTAAGACTTGTTTTAGGCTTTTTACGAAGCACAAAATACAAAAGAACGTCCCACTGCCATCTTAGCTAAGACTTTCAAGGGTAAATATTTCCCTCAAATTGAAGATTTAGAGAACTGGCACGGCAAACCTCTGGGTAACAAGGCGAATGAAGTTATTCAGGTACGTTACACTGTATATTAATGCAGTAACAGCACTCATAAATAGTAATATTTATCACTGATATTCTTGATTCGTGTGTTTCATATTTTTCCTAATTTATAATTTTGCAGCATCTGACTGGACTTTTGAAAAATTCTGGCCCTCTTGGGCTACATCCGCAAAAACCTCTCGTGGATGATGCTCCAGTCGTAGATATTAGCAACGTTAAACTAGCTTCACCTCCGAACTACAAAATAGGCGAACAAGTAGCTACCAGATTGGCTTACGGTACTGCTCTTGCAAAGGTTTGTACGTCTTCGATATTAACGTGTATCAATAAATTACAATATTCGTAAAACATAACTTTTGATTTGTTTTATTCTAGTTGGCGAAGAACAATCCTCGAGTCATAGCTCTGGATGGTGACACGAAGAATTCCACTTATGCCGAAAAGATAAAAACGGTCGATCCGTCTAGATTCATTGAAGGATTTATTGCCGAACAGAATGTTGTGGGTGTCGCAATTGGTGCTGCTTGCAGAGATCGTACTGTCGCGTTCGTGTCCGCTTTTGCAACATTCTTCACACGTGCTTTCGATCAGGTAAGACGTAAATCGGATTAAAAATGAGCAACTAATATTCACAAAAGAATAGACGAATGCATTACTGATTGTTCTTACAGATTCGCATGGGTGCGATATCCCAGACAAATGTAAACTTTGTCGGCTCGCACTGTGGCGTGTCAATTGGTGAGGATGGTCCATCACAGATGGGTTTGGAGGATATCGCGATGTTCCGCACGATTCCTGGTTCTACCGTATTTTACCCGAGTGACGCTGTGTCGACGGAGCGCGCTATAGAGTTAGCGGCGAACACTAAGGGCATCTGTTTCATTCGTACTTCTCGTCCGGCTACGGCAGTTTTGTATAAAAATGACGAACCGCTAGCGGTTGGTAAAGCCAAAGTGGTCAGATCGTCCCCGAAAGATCAAGTGCTCGTGATCGGCGCTGGTGTAACACTACACGAAGCAATCAAAGCGGCCGATGAGTTGGCTAAGACCGGAGTCAACATTCGTGTGATCGATCCGTTCACGATCAAACCGATCGACGTGCAAACGATTTTAAAGAACGCCAAAGAGGTTGGCGGCAAAATTATTACTGTTGAGGATCATTATCCGCAGGGAGGTTTAGGCGAAGCGGTCCAATCTGCAGTCGCCATGGAGAGAAATGTAATAGTGAAAAAATTGGCGGTTTCGAGCGTGCCACGTTCTGGCCCGCCCGCGGTGCTGCTGGACCATTTTGGCATTAGCGCTCGTAGCATTGTCGGAGCTGTACAGGAAATCTTGAAATAATAGTGTTTCACGATTGCAGGTTGGATCGACGGAAGGCTGTTAATGTACAAATAAAATTTTATTTTTCCAAAGCACAAAAAATCTCGATGGAGTATACGTTGTGAAACATTCCATCTTTTTTAAGACGTTTACTGTGAGCTGTGTAGTAACAATCTAAACCGATGTAATTTTAGTGAAGTTCAATTTCTTATACGTTATACGTAAAAATGATACAACGTGGAAATTTGAACCTGAACAAATTACCTGGTTTCTATATTCTATTTCAACTTTGTACCTAATCATGAACAAAATTATTTATGAACATACAAAGTCGAATAACAAAACAAAAAAGTATCTTTATATACACGTATACTTTACACATATAGAATTTATATATAACTTTGCGAACATTTGTACATCTTTTACAAAGCAAGAAGAAGCTTATTCCTTAAGGAATTACACGTATACCTAGAAGCTCAAACTAGATGGGAAGTTCAAGAACATTCGGATTTGATATATTTGTCGTTTTTATATATTACAAATATGTTTATACACGTTTTTGTTGCAAGAGATATAAGAAAAATATTTAAATGTTTTTGGGACTACTTTTATACATGAAACATCAACTGGAAAAATAAAAGTGTCTTTGAGATGATCCAAGTGTTTTTTAATACAAGTAATTTGTTCTCTTTAATTTTGTGCGTGATACGAAGTTTGTTAGTTTTGCATGCACTTTCCGCGCTTTTACAGCACATGCGTTATAAAAATAATTTATCGAAAATAAAGAAACAGTGATTTGAATATTTATTTTGAACTAATTAAAAAATGTGTTCATAAAAACTATTTCTCTGCGGATTTTTTATGTCTTTTTGTAAGATTAAAAAATTTTTTTCTCCTTGAAAGTTCTTTCGGAATGCAAACTAACTTATTATTTTTAAATGCGTGTGATACAGAAGTATATGCTGGTAGCACTTTAATAATAGAGTATACGAAAGAAAAATCGTTGGCGAAAGTGCAACGTGAAGAAAGCGAACGTTATTACGCTATGAGTTTCTGTTGTAGGCATTTATCACACTTACGATCCGCAAGTCGGCCAGAAGAACGTTGACAGCCAGCCTCATCCACGAGATATTACGAGGTATTAGACGACGTACAAGGTGCGGAAACGTTGCGAGCGAGAATGTACATCATGTTTTGTACGCGAGATTACGACGCGCTTCTTCGTGGTAACTACCCGGTTTACCACGTAATTTTCATATATATATATAATTACAGTTTGTAACTCACATGCCGCAATAATTTAGCTCTTAAATAGTGTTAGGACATTTAAAAACAATTATCTTGTATTTTTGAGATTTTTATGACAAGTTCCGCGCAGTTATTTACGTCTCGACTAAAAAAAACGCGCGTAATAACAGCGTGCACAAGTACTTCGTCACGTAATCGGCTAACGAGTCTCGTCTCGGTACACAAGTCGAACCAGATGTTGCAAGGAATGTGTTGCCACCTGATGTCGGAAATGGGAAATTGTTACGCCGCTGCATGTTGAAGCAGAGATATTTGTTTTTCTTATTTATACATTTTTTAGTATTTCCGTTAATACATCAAGAAGAAATATTATTGTTCTTATATTACATTTTTAATTTGAGCCTCGACTATCGATTGAACGTATAAAGGACAGCCGATTTCAGACGTTGTTGTGAGATATTAAAAAGGTACAAGGTTCTCTCGATTTGTTGGCTTCGCATAAATAAAATCAGTCAAGATCTTATGCTAATCGCCACGACTTTGTTCGAACTTTGCGCAAGACACTTGATACCAGTTCCATGTCCTTAAATTGTTATCTTTGCATAAATTATAATTAGCAATTATTCATTGGACAAATCTATATAAAATAACGAGATATAATTTAAAAAAAACCGTAGGTTTTTTTAATTTCAAGTTATAGTTGTATAATTATCATTATATTATTAGTCTAATTATTGTATGCACACGAAATGTAATTCATACATCCGTACATACATAAATTTATTATAATTGTTTGTAAGAATATAATATCTGAATTCCTCCAAGAGAATATTAGTGAAAAAGCACAAAACACTAAAAACCAAAAGTTAATATTCATAGATTTGATTGTCGGTTTATTATTCGTTATTCATGCAATACGTTCTAAATATAACTCGATAGAGCGACGATATGTGTTTGATGTAATATAACAGCGCATATAAATCCGTACTGCACACCGTTACTGTGTTAATTAACTCGCTTTACAACACCGTCGATTAAAAATCATAAACTGACGAACGGCGGAAAATTCATTCAGAGGGGAAGTGGTCGCGTGTTCAGGGCGCCGACGCAGGTCGACGCGTCGCGGCGTCGCTTCGGAGACGCCGATCGTCGCCAGTGCACGTTCGTCTTGAACGCGGAACGTTTCGCGGTTTCATTTCATTCGTCGCAGGTCTTCGTTGCCGTGTGATTCGCCGGGCGATACCGTGTGCGTGATGTCTGTACGACGTCCGTGACGAGAGAGAAAAAGCAAAAAAACAAAAACAAAATAAAAAAAAAAAAAAAAAAAAAAAAAGCCGTTGAAGCGAAAGCTTCCGCAAGTCAATCAAATTCTCTTCGATGTCAACGATAGTCTCGATCCTTTCTCATTTTTCCTCGACGCCGCATATGTGCATAACTTTACGCCCCGATCGTTTTACTCATGTGCTAGGCTTTAGGTGTGTTGTCGCGCGCGTTTCTGCGAATATAAAAGCTCGTGTTATAACGACTTGAGCCGGCGATATGCTGGCTGTACAAGCGTGTTTCATTCTGTAACACGACTCTGTAACAGGTGATGTCATCTCCATACAAGTATGATCTGCTCTCGTTTGCGCCTCTCGTTCGTGTCACAGATCTAACGTGGATTCTTTTTTTTTTATACGCGCGCGAATGAATGAATTTTTCCATGCTTTGATACGCGGTTCGACTCTAAAAAGAGTTTAAAGAAAGTTTCGAGTTCACTTTAACGAAATGCGAATTTTAACGTACAACTTAACAGATTGCGCACGGACGATTGTGAGTTTAGAACCGCAGCTAGGGTCGAAAGTAAAGTAAATCGCACTTTTGACAAGGCAAATGTCTCGAGACTTGCATAGAGCGTCCGTGTCGTAACGTTTTACACGGCAATGCGGACTTTCGGCGCATCCCCCGAGCCAGGATGCACGTAGCCGTGTAATTTGAACACGCCGCAAGTTCAGCTAGTGCTCGACAACTTTTTGATGCGTCCCACTTCACGCTTTCACGGCCTGCAAACGCGAGAAAAAACTATCCTTTATCCTCTCGTTCCGACTTGGGTACTTCATTGTACGCTATTATAGCGTGCCGCATGTCTCCGAATCAGTTATTCTCTGTTCGGGAGTTTATAGAAATCGTCCCGGTGCTTTACGCGTTTTACCTCATTAATATATCATCAAAAGAGCTTGACGATCGTATTTCCTCATACAAGCAAAAGTGCGAGATAAAACATTCTACTTTAATCAAAGAGACACACACACACACGCGCGCGCGCGCAAACGATCATTTGATGAATTTTTTAATTTATTTTGTCTCCGTTTATTTCGCGCTTTTAAAGCGCGTTTAATTAACCTACATTCGAATGTCTTTTTCATGTACTGTTTGCTGTGTTTCAAAACAGTTTTGAAATAATACACCGCCCAACGTACTCGCCTTCCAAACACAATACGCACAGTTTACAATTAATTTTTATTCATTGTCCGACAACTATAGACACCATTAAGCAATTCGCAGCGAAATTGCGAACCGCCTCGACCGACATTGTTGCTTCATTATTTTATCTTTTATTTACAGTTAATTCTGCTAGCAACCTAAATTCGCCATTAGCTCGCGGAATATTTTCGGCTAGATATACCAGGCTGTGTGTGTGCGGTTAATATTTTTTCCATATGGACGTTATTTCGTTGGAATGAGTGTATACGCGAGCGATAAAATGTAAATCGCTGCATTTTTCTTCCGATCTCCGTTGCGTCTCCGTTATCGCGTCTTGAGGTGAAATCGCGTAAAAAAACCCGTCCGATATTTGTGTGACAAATCGAAGATCAAACGCGCGAAAATCGGGATGAACGAGATGGACATCTTCGTGTTCGATTCGTAATTACGTTGGTGTGTGACGAGAGAGAGAGAGAGGAGAGAGACAGAGAGGAAAGGACAGGGAAATCGACGACGACGGAGCGATCGAGATCGAGAGGGACGAGAGAGCAAAATGAGGGCCCCGTTGCTTCTCTTGGGCGGCATTATTGTACTGTCGCTCGCGGTGGCGAGGGCTCTCTCATGTGTGTGCTCGCCGATGGAGTGCGACGCCCTCACCAACGAGGATTGTCCCGGAGGCCTCACATGGGACCCTTGCAGGTAGGCAACCGTTTTAGCCTTTACCACCCATAGAGATTCCGAGCAACTCGATCTACCTGGTGAGTTTCTCGTGAATACGGTCATTTACGTGTGCGCGCTTCCTGCATCCCTTATGCTCAAAGGACTTCATTTCCGGAATGTTATCGAAGTTTATTATCAATATACTCGGCTTTCTATCGAGCGATTTTGCAGAACAGTTAAGATATTCGCAATATACGCGAAAAGTTGCGCTTGTAGAAAATACGGCGAGGTATTTCAATAACCAAGCTTTGATAACCAAGAAGGAAAAAAAAACACAATTTTGTTGCGTAACTCGGATCATACACGATATTTGCATAATTATTATTGTTACGTTTTCTTTGCCGCCGAGGATGTGCCTTTTCTATACTTTGTGTGAAAGCGTAATTTTCAATTTGCTCGGCTAAAGTCTGACCGCTTCTTTGTACGTATGTCCCGTTGTGTTTTACTAGCGTGTTGTAATTAGTTCCGCGAGTATAGCGAGCAATTAAAACACACGGCTACAATAAGGTCCTTCCTCCCTCGTCCGCGTTTTTTTTTCTCGCAGACGGCAAAAAACAGTTGCCCTTTGTTGTTCATCCACGTTTATGCTTCCTGTGCGCGTATTACGTTTTCGCGCTAACGAAACATTTGCGGGAAAAGGATGAATAGGAATAGGTTACATCCGGAGCGGACGGGATGAGCGGACCGCCGGGCAAACCTCCACGCGGTCGAATGTACTAAAGGCGGCGCGAATCGTTCTGTTACACGATAACGTTTTATCATCGATGTGTTTGATTATCCTATATGTGGCCGACATGTTGCGAGATCCCCGTACCCTTGGGTCTATTTTTGTCGAGCCGCAACGAGCATTATTACGTCAGTTTATGTTACACATGCCGTATAAATGCGAATTGCTGAGTCGGTGTAACACCTGAGTTTTAAGCGCCGCCGTGTTTTATGACCCGTACGAACAACTCGATGCAAAACAAGTCAATCGCGCTTAAATATAAATATAGGGCGTTAAGAACAGTATTTTACTCGCAATAGAATGAATTTACATTGTGTGTGTGTGTGTGTGTATTCGATATATATATCTCATATATATTTATACTAATCGAGCAATACAAGTTATTTTTTCAATTTATATTGATTTTTTCACACATTTTTCCCTGTACGTAATGTATATAATAATATAATAATATACGTATAATACATATAAT
>QVNV01002331.1:0-11004 GCA_014825455.1 Pseudomyrmex pallidus
ACCGATGGGAGTTTCATAACACCCATGGTGGTTGTTCGAGCAGGGTACGTTTTAAAGCAACAATTACGAAACAATTTGATTGTTTCTACATATATAGTATTTTATTTTTTTAAAGTGAAATATATATGTGTGTGTGTGTTATTGTGTTTTATTATTTTACCTGATGCGGACTATAGCTCGGATTGTCAACTGAAACAGCGTGTCTCTGTAGCAATTCCGGATTCAGCAGCGAGCAACCAGCGTATTTGGGCGATCTTCGGCGCGGGGATTTCTTGTCGATTAATGTTGGCGCGCTCGGACTCTTCTTTATTGAATGCGACATTCCTTTTTCCTGTAGATCTTTTGAAAATTGCATAAATTCTGCCGTCAATTGTTTTCTCGAGACTTCGTGTGTACTCGGACTCGGACTACGATTCGTTCGAAACAGGCCCAGCTGGTGATCCCATTTTGTCGTCTGACTCGATGTCGATCTTCGGTTACGTTGATTTTTTGAACTTCTTAACGTTGATCCTTGGTTGAAGCGATAGCGAGCTGGTACCACTTTAGCTGCGCTGTCACGTGCCTCGAAAGTCATCACGCAGGCTGCTACTACAATGAAGCCTGAAAACATTGTTGTTCATTCATTATGCGATGATATATACGACAGTTTGCACATACATAATTTATTATATGTACATAGGTGTGAGCTCTGGAATTTATTAACAGGCGTTGAAACGCAGGCATTTAAACGCGCGCCGTGTAAAAAAAATAACAGATCTTTTTTATCCGATACAATATTATATTAGACTTAATACATCAAGAAAGTGAATACATAGAATAGAAAAAACTTTGTATGTGAGAGATTGTTTGCATTGTTTTTATAATTTTTTTTTTCCACTGTAATATGAGAATATAAAATTAATGTCGCGCTGTTTATGAAATAACGTCGAATATTCTGAAAGTATATTTGATTTAATAGAAATATAATAGAATTTAATTTGATTTATAAATTAAAAAATAATTAATACGAGACGTTTCTCCATCTCTCGAGTCTGTACGCGCCAACTGTGCGTCAGCCTCCATAGCTCAGGGGTTAGAGCACTGGTCTTGTAAACCAGGGGTCGAGAGTTCAAATCTCTCTGGGGGCATGGGTTTTTTTTATCACTGATTTGCAAATGTTTCCCGTTCAACTGTACAAAGTAGAATATTGCGTTTTGCATTTTTCGCATTTTATTTGCAATTTTTTGACCTATATCCGTTACATTTTATATTTGTTATTTTTTATTTTTAGCAATTTTAGACAAATATTCTCCCATATATTTTCATACACAAAACAATTATATCTTTTAATTAATAGAACTTTTTTAGTTTTAAAAAGCACGTATACACACATACGTATATATTTATAAAACATAGTAATCTTTTATTTAAAAAAAATCAGTTTTATATATACAACTGGTTTTCTTATATAAAATAATAACTGACGTAGAAGGAAGATCGAAGTTTTATTTGCGAAATTACTATTTCAAGTAATTTAACGCTACAAGTAATGACTCGTTTGTGAACGAGTAAAAAATGTACATGTAGTAAAAAAAAGTTTATCACGTTTCTACACACTATATGTAATATATATCATATATTACCTCCCAGACCCATAACGATAGGACCCGCGTAACTCAGATTGTTCAAGTGAAAACCTCGCGATTCGTTCTTCACTTTTACCGTTACATTTCCTCTGATCTCTTGGGCCACCGATAGCTGGTCCGCATAATAACCTGTTTAAAGAAATGAGAGAGAATCGTCGTTAGTTCGCGTTGATCGTGTATACATATATATTCAGCAGTGCGTGTGGGTGCGGTATATACAGGTATTTTGTGGAGCGAAATTTATTAAACTCGAGGCACTAAAAAAAAAAAAAAAAAAAAAGTGCTGTTTGCAGACGCTTCTAAAAGTAGTTAGTGGCTAAGAATGGTACAGCGTTTGCCGAGATAAAAAAAACAATATTTAATTTACATATAATTCTACTCACCTATAGTTGCCATGCAAGCTCCTAAAAGCATTAGCAGTAGCCCAATTCCGAGAGCTTTACAGGCGTGCCACAAGCACCGTGTTGTCACCTTGCTTCTCACCACCTGTTCGATTTAATTGCGACCGTTAACAATTAATAAATCTGGACAATGGTCCAGTCATTTATCTTGGCCATAAGACGTATGGCTTCATTGATATACGGTGCTGTTAAATCGATCAGTATAATCTACTGATGGTATTGTATAACTATGGTGTAAAATGGGACTTGTATAATATTGCCAATTAAACGAGCGATGTAGTTTCGTATAGCGTATTTATGTGATTTTATAAATTTATTGCGTTGTATATATATAATGGTAATATAATTGCCATATATGGAGTGTAGCAAAACTGATCGTATCGTATTGTTGCCGCGTCAGCACGTGTGATTACCACAGATAAAAAAAATAAGCCAATAGAGAAAAAATAAGCCAATTTGTGCGTTCTTAGCAATTAAAAATTAAACGTAAGAGAGCTGTGCGCTCGGAACATTAACCGAAGAAAAAATTCTTAAAAACATACAAGTTCCCAAGAGAAGTAACGCTATTTTATTATTCAAGATAGAGATGTATTAGTTTTCACATTCTGCACATAATTAGCTTTGATTATGGATTAATTGAAAAAACACTATATAAAAAAAAAAAAAAAAAAAAAAAAAAAAAAAAACTTATGTTGTACATGTACAAAAAGTTATGGTGTATTAATGAGTTTAGCGTAGAGAGTAGTAAGATCTTTTATATATATCGGTAATATATAAAAATATATGTATATATAATAATTGTTTGTATTTTTGTAAAATCAGCATTTATATAGAAATTTTGCATCGGAATTAATTTTTGCAAGCTTCGTCGAAATTCTTAAACGTGCCAGAGATATAATTAGATATATTGTACATGCGCTTTCTACATATATGCACTATATTATATAACTCTCGTTCTCTCTCTTTTTCCATTTTCTCTACGCTGACGGTCTACTCCATAAAAAATAAACTAATGAGAGAGACCGATGGAAAATCTTTTCATTAATTTTAATAAATATCATTTATTATCGACACACACACACACACCTTTCAAATCTGAAATAAGTGATATAAGAGAATGTACCTGTACATTCCAATTAGCTCCAGGCCCGCAGGCTCTTCTCTGCGTCCCTTGCCATTGAATACTTCCTTGTGGCATCCTGTGCTCACACACGAAATACGCAATTTCATTAAAAAAAACATAATTGTTTTGCACCAAAATGGATGTGGATTAAAAACTGCTTTTATTTAGTTCAGTTTGCCTTACATTTTTTCGTATCGTTCTCAAAGTTGCGGATATTTTTTATAAAAAAAACTTGTGGTGTTAATGAGCAATTTTGAATTTATCTCACGGTATAATGCGCGCGATCTCTTTCTTCGCGTTTCGTTGTATAGCGTCGCGCTTTAATTTGACGTGTGAGCACTCTCATTGCTTTCTCTCTCGCACACACACACACACACACACACACACGTGTGTCTCACCACTCATTACTTGACTAACCGAACACAATGTATACGTGAGAATTATCTGACTACGTCGTGCAACTACCCTTCTCGTGTGGCACACGATGCGACAGAAGCGCATTGTTCGTTCGCCTATGTGTCTCCCGCATTTCGTCTTTCAACGTCGAAACTATCGATTCAAATCCCTCTTTACAGTTGCCGTCACAATTTTGCACGTCTCGAAAGTTGGCTATTTTCGCCCTATCTCTCTCTCCGCAAGCGCACACACACAAGTTCTCATTCTCGAATATAGTCGTGATCCCATTAACGTCAAGAAGCAGAGGTTTTGTTCCTACATATATATGTATGTATGTATATACGTAACATATGTACTTATGTATCTATCTGGAATATGATAAAATCTCTGCGACATCTGTGTGTACTCGCTCCTCGCGGAGAAGAAACGAGAGTTTCGCGATGATTTTGTACCGAGATAAATCATAAATTTTTCGATGGGCTTTTGTAAAGAGTGCAATTACCATAACGACCGACCGCTTCCAATATACAACCACGATCTTTCGTTGTAGATCGCCTCGTTCCTCCTCGTGTAGTTTTCTTTTATCCAATCAAAGCTCCGGTTTCCGATTGAATAGCTTGTTTGAATAATGCATTGCGGGGAACTATTGATTTCCAGCGAATTTTCTCCCGTCGGTTTTGTTTGTTTTTTTTTTTTTTTTTTTCCAAACCGTTGTGCGAAATTTTTGAAAAAAATTCTTGGGTTTATTATACACACGGTGGTTTTGTGCGTAATCTTTTTTTTAAGGAATTATGACGGAAGAGATGCAAAAATATCTGCAGAAAGGAAAAAATCAGAGAGAGAGAGAGTTTTAATACAAGTCGCGCTCTCTCGCGTTGCCGTTAGATTTGCATTTTTTTTTTTAGTTTTTGACGCAGAATCCTTCTTGCCAAATTGACGGCGCTCTGTCATTTATCTGCGCGTCAATTTTTTGCAAAAAGCTTCCTAGATGGTTGATTGTTTTTTTTTCTCTTCTTAGCTTATTTATTCAGACGAGTTAGATAATCGTGATTTGTGATCGAAACTAATGGGGGGCTATCCGTTCCGCTCAGTTTTTTTTTTTTACCACTACGATTTCACTCAATGTTAACGCGCGATCTGCGCTGTTAATCGTCAAAACGGCTCGATAAACTCGGAAGCTTTCGGCAGCGTATCGTACGAGAACACCGTCGACGTTAGTTTTATTTATATTCTGACACGTGTTGCGTACACACACACACACACGTACATACATGTAAGCGTGGGTGAAATAAGAAAACGTGATGATATCCAGATCAATTTATGTCTCTCGCTTCATTATTTTGCTCTTTCGTCATCTCTTTCGTTTTATAAATAATTAAACCGTCAATCCTTCACGCAAACAGACGAGGTTTTTCGGCGAGAGACGAGTTGTAAAGTTGTTAAATGTGATATTGATTACCGATTGCTGCCTTAGCGCAGCAGCTTTTTCGTCAGATGTGGAATATATTTCTCTCTCTTTTACTCTTTCATAAATTCACACACATGCGCGCACATACACACACACACACACACATGTTGATAAAGTCAAAAATTACGTTTATTAAAGAGACCGATTAGAGTTTTCGAAATCTCTAAAACAAATTGATCGCGGCCGAATGTAGCGAAGAGAAAAGAAAAAGTCACGATAAAATCACAGAAGATTTGGTTATTAATAAAACGCGAGTATATACACCGCTATTAGAACGCAATCGTATACATATTGAATTCGAAGCGATGCGAGAGGAAATCAATGATTTCATATAATATATTAAGATAACCGTTGATGTATGCACTATATTCCAATTGCGAGCGGTGTAAAAATATCCCGATTTTGATTACAATTTACGCAGTTGAAGTTTTTCTTTTTTTTTTTTTATTCTTACATTCTCATAAAACATTTCAATGTGTATGTTTCTTTTTTATGAAATATCTCCGTCTTTTTTGAGAGAAGATTTTTTTTTTGTATTTTCGTCATTGCGTTTACACATTCACGTTTTTTTCTTCTTTATTCTTCGCAGTCTCGTCTAATCTCTCAGAGATATAATCTATTTTGTATCACACATAAAAATTAAAGCGCTTCAAGATTTTTTCTTTCTTTCTTTCTCAATAATTCGCGTTGTTTTCTTTTTTACTGTAAAATTATACGCAGCTACATAATATATAAAATAGTTGTTTGCCAGATGTTCGTATCAGCTACAAAAAAAAAATAGAATATTTATCCGCGAATATCAAGTTCCAATAATATTTCACGGCGACTTTAGTGATGACAAAAAAAAGTAATGTTATAATAAAAATCTCTCTTCGGACGATTACATTGTGTGCAAGTGTACGGGATAATAGACGCGTGATGTAAAATCACTCTTATGATCCGCGCTACGGTAAACGATCTGAAAATATTGCTCACCTTGCCAAAATCCGATGCGTGGAAGAGAGCACTCGATCATCACATGTTGCAAGTCAATTCCGCGCTCCGTGTTAATCGCACAATATATATCCAATGCTCTCTCGCTCAGAGGAAACGCGCGGAAAGCTGCATCGAGAGAATCAGTGCACCATATAAATTGTCTGTCCGCACTAAATCATCGAAACTGATGAACGAAGGTCCCGCAATTTTTCTGCCGCGTTTCGTTTTTTAACACGCGAGTATAAGAGAGAAGTTCGATATCTTCACAATCGCGTTGTGTGAATCCCCGTGATTGTTCGGCAAAATCCGTAAGATATAAAGTAAAACAACGGGTTGGGAGAGAAAAGACGAGCGAGAGAGAGAGAGAGAAGAGGGACGAAGAGAGAAAACGATGTATTAAATCACCGTAATCGTCGTCGTCGGCGGCAACGACGACGATAGCAGGACCCGGGAGAGACGCTCGACGAGATGCCGCTCGAGGGAGTGTCCTCCTTCTTCGGCATCACCTGTTGGTATCGCGCCGTGACCCCGGTCACGGTTTTATACGGGGTGGCAAAATCTCTGGCCGGATCGGAACGGTGCGTCGCGACACGCGCACTACTGCGCATTCGCCGAACACGGCAGATCGATGTGTGTTATATTGCGTGCTCTTCTCCGGGAGGATAAGGATTCTGTATGTCCAGCATCTTCCCTTACTTTGCGTCCGACGGTCGGTTATTAGTTATATTTCTCGCGTTTATCCGTCGATCTCGATTTCGCGCCATATGGCTTGCATCTCTCGCGTCCGGATAGTGTGCAAACGTACGAAAAGTACTTTTTTTCCATCGGATAAAAAGTATATTACGAATTGCGGTTACACAACGTGTGTACGAGTGTGAATTCTTTATTCATGTTTCCTCTCTAAATAACAATGCTATTTTTTCACTTCACACACACATGCAATATCATTCTATTTTTATATTTCATTTCTATACGCGAGTACACGAGGAAGATGTGTAATATTGGATATCGGAATTTTATCGTGCGAGATAGATTTATTTTTTTCGTTATTAATTATTTTTATATTACTAGAATGTATCAAGAGTGTATGTTAATTATAATCACAAGGAGATCTTACTCTTGTGACAGATATAAAAAAAAAATGCTGTAAATACTTTTTTTTTTTTTAATTTTATACCACAGCACACACAGATATAATTAATCGTCAGTGAAAATAAGTAATGATAATAATAAGAAATAATTTGCAGAAAACTAAAACATCGTAATATATTTATATCTGAAAATCGTGTTTGTTTAAATTATTTGTTTCGCAAAATCATTAATAAATGTCTACTGAATTTTGCTAAAGCGCGTCATATCTACACAGAACAACATTCTACACAAACCTAACCTTTATTAAATGTTTATTAGACGTCACATAGAGTTATGGACGCTAAGTCAAACGTCTAACGGACGTTGTCTGTGTGTATAACGCTTTACGCTTTTCTCTTCAGATTTTGTTTTCAGTTGTCTTTACTTTTTTGTGCATAATAAAGATATGTACATATATATAAAATTTACGGCTTGAAAAATATTTAGAGTGCATTTAAGAAATAATGAAATACTCACATAGTGCAAGTTAATTTTGTAAATAATATTTATTAGATAATGTGTATGTGCTTACAAGTATTAGTAACATAATATAGTCTAGAGTCCTTCATAGAAGGCGTACAAATCATTGTTCCAGCAATGTTTTCTATGTTAACGTAGATAAAAACCGTCGTCGTGTTGCGATCGTCTTTATTCGCTGTTCGCAAACAACGCCTTATTTAATATGCGAAGTAAGTTTTCTTTTTTTTTTTTTTTTTACGAATGACATCTAAAATCGAATCTGTTCTCTTTGCCGAGGTCGTAGGTTATTATCTTTTCTATTTATTGATCTCAAAGTTTACAAGATTATCCTAACAGTTTTTAAACAGTTGGCCTATACGCCGTAAAAATGACGCGTTAATTTGTTGATACTTGTAAGCTTTCGAGATATACATGTTTCTCTCTTTTTTTTTGTTTTTTTTTGGTTTTTTTTTGTTTTTTAAATATAATTTTTCTTTAAACGCTTACTTTTTTTTTTTACTCGTAACAATCTTTCTCTCATTAGTTGTATACATGTTGCTAAAAATTGATCAACAACTGTACTTCTATTCGTAATAAGAAATTGAGTAAAAATACTGCTAATTTTTCATTGCTAAAATGACTTATAATATATAGTTTATATTACAATGGAATTTTTATATAACAAAGCAAGCGTGTGTTGTATCTAACTAATGTAAAGCCGCTTAAATCGCAAAAGGCGAGTTACGCTACACGCTGTGACAATTAAATGCGCAAGTTTGTGGGAAAAATTCCGTTTTCCAAACTCTTTGTTGCCGCAATTATAAATGATCCGACCTTAAGTATCCCCCATAATATGCGAACACGACCTCGTCATTAAACAATACAATTCGATTTTATTGCCCAAGTTTTTCCGCGCGTTCTATCGACGATCGACCTCCGACGTTTCTTCCAGATCACTTCTAACATCAAACCAACCAAAAAATGTCTAAAATTAGTGTATACACACGATCTAAGTTTTATCTTTCTCACTCACTAACTAAGTGAAATTCTGCTCTCCAGAAAACGTATCACTTGTAAATATATATTTCCCCTAATTTGTGCCTGAAGCCGGCAAACTTGCACACACACACACTCACACTCTCACTCACAAAAAACAAAATCAAACAAGATAAGTAACAATTTTTTAATTAGTTTATTCCTATTCTCTTTTGCACACTCTCTCTCGCGCGATCTATTATTTTTCATCTTCATATATTCATATTTCTTCTCTTTTTCTTTCCTCTCTCTGTGATTTATGCATATTATACAGGATGTTCCAAATTTGTCACTGTCTCTTTGTTTCTCTCGAGAGATCACAAAAAAATAACTTAAACGATTAAAAATTTCTTCGTTACTGCCATAACAAGATTCTGCAGTTTATTTTTCACTTTTCAGAATTATCGACAAGTTCATTGCACAAATGCGATCGTAGTTCACGAGAGATCGCATATTTTATCAAAATATTCACACAATGTTTATATGCTCATGTAGTTATAAAAGTTGCACAATTACATCATAGATTTTTAAAAAGTAATTTGAAAAAAATATATAAAAGAAATAGAGAGATAGTAGCTTCTCTGGACATTCCTTGTATATATAGCACATGTGTTTATCTGTTCTTATATATATAGATAATAGCAAAAGTGAAGTAGTCTCATGCATCGTTTTACGTCCGCAAGTACATCGATGTCTAATTCGCATAGATATTAATGTAATCACGCACATAGTACCTATATATTTATAATTATGTTCATAGGATACCATATACAATGTGTTTTTCTTTATTCTCATGTTTATTTCTCTCTTTTTTCTCTCTCTCTCTCTCTCTCTCTCTCTAATTGTATGAATGTGTATACTCCGTGTGCACACGTACACACGCACAATATGTACGCTAGTCACACGCGTACACGCGCACTCACACACACGCACATACATAAAATGTCTCTTACGTAAGAAGGTATGAATAGTGTCTTTTTTTTGTTTTACACTTTTACAGCGCGTTAAGAACTAATTTGTTAAAACTTTCACTATCGTCTTTTTTTTCATTTATTTTTCATATTAGTCTCTGTAAATATTCGGCCATGCAGTAATTTTTTTTTATTTTTTTTTTTATTATTTTATTTTTTTTTTAATCACTAAACATACATTTATCGCACGAATCTCACAAAGATTCTCGTTCTTGCTCTTTCTCTCTTTCTCTCTCTCTCTCTCTCTCTCACACACTTCACCACACACATGTATTTAAATTTGTCTAAAAACTTTTACACGCTGTATATAATCATCGAACAGCTCGAGGCATCCTGCTGATTGTACTTGTATTAGTTGATAATAAGTTTCCTTGTAATCGCTTTCCAACCAACGCCTTGTCGTTCGCTCGACGTTCTCAATAAAAACGACGACGTCTCGTAAAAACGGTGTTTTTTTTTTCAAAGCGCCTGCTTAATCTCGTAATGCGTCACTTTGTTTTTTTTTTTTTTTAGGATTTATCTCGAGCATTCGATAAAGCGATAAATCGAGAATGCGAGCAAATATAATATATTTTGTATATCTCTGCAAAATATTTTCTTTTTTCTCAAACTGATTTGTACAAATCTTAAACATTGGAATCCGACTTGGTCGTCGTTTTCGTCGGTGACAATATTATTTCGTCTCGAGAATCTTGATATTGAGAAGAGTTAACAAAAAAAAGAGAAACGTATCTCTATGAGATAGAGTAGAGCAGATTAATATTGCGTATTTTACTCAAAGGAAATTAAAATTGAAACAAACATACAAAACAGCAGCTAGCGAAACAAGTATCTGCGACATAGAAAAGTTTTGCGCGACAAAGAGCAAACGTGTTTGATAATAATTTAACATTCAAGTTTTCTCACATTTTGCCTTATTGAAGCATCAAGAGTACAAAGCGAGATCTATACTGCCGAGATATATTCCCGTGTTTTCCAAAAACCATTAATAACTCGGCGGCGAGAGAGAAAAGCGGCGAAATCGGATGGATGAAAAAACCAGTCGATATTTTATCTTTGCTCTCACATTGCTCGACGTATCGACCACTCGGCCACCAAAACTTGTTTTTCTCGCGATAAGTGGCCGGTAGTTGTTTGCTCTCACAAAAGTGAAAAATCGTGTAGCTACGATTCAGAAATGTGCCGTGTGTTATGGTTTCTTGAGTACAGTTGCGAACTGAAGAGATTCGCTTCTTCTTTCTGTCTGTGTTGTTGTGCGAGTTATCTCGAAACTGCCAGTACGTATATTTCGAGAAAGAGAGACGACGACTCTTCATTACACATTTTCATAGTCAAAAGTCGTGTGACGCTTATGCGTGATTATTGCAAATAAAAAACGTGTAATAATCCTCCGTAAAATACCGATGCGCCAAATTTGCAA
>QVNV01002333.1:0-13274 GCA_014825455.1 Pseudomyrmex pallidus
AAGCAAAACCGACAATTTCCAACGACAGGCCATCCATCCCTATGGCATCAGACTTTATACGACTCATTGCTCTACAAATATCCTGGCTAGAGAGAGAGAGAGAGAGAGAGAGAGCGCGTACCTCTAATTTCGAGTCTCAGACACATATTGCTCCGCTCGTGGAAATCCCATAATTTATTCGTCGAATTACGCGTGCGTGAAAAACACGCGTATTTCCGTTCCTTTCCGGAAAAAGAGTTGCGCGCAACCACAGAGAGAGAGATAGAGAGTGAAAGAGAAAGTAAGAGGAAAAAAAAATAAAACTGTCAGATTTTTTTCACATTTGAATCTGGCGTTAATTCAAAATCGTCAAAATCGTGACCGGGAATTCGATTCGTGTTTGATATATATTTTATACGGAATATCTGGCTCCGTCATATTCTCCGAGCGGGAGCTCGCGAACGGGTTGACGACCCTCGCGACATTTGCATCGACGTAGATACACACCACGTGCACGCGCGCGCACGCCCGCGGCGGCGCGGGTATATATATATCTATCTATATATATCCAGAAGCCGGCAGTTCCTGTAATTTATGTGGAACAAACCCGACCGGGGGGTTTATGGGGGTCGTACGACGTCGGATAAGGAGAACGGCGGGCGAGATATCTCCGGCCTTAATATGATCGGCGACGCCCTTAATCCCGAAACCCCGGAGCCCGCCTTCCGCATCGGCGTCGCGCGCGAGCGGCAAGCTTGCTTCAGAATGAGGACGAAATGGCGGAATCGCGGGAAGCTCTCATAAAGGCAGATGCGGACACGTGCCTTACATACTAAAGTCTGATCCTGCGCCAAAGCCACTGCATGTTCGTGACGACGCGTATATAGTGTGTTCCGGAACGACGCGACGGAACGCGTCGTCTGTCACGTACAGATCGCTCGAGAAATCTCGAAGAGACGAGAACTCGTTTTGCGAAAGAAAAAAGAAAACTACTTGGAACGCGAAATTGTTTTTAATTCCCCGTCTCTTTGTGAAACGAACGATTCGACGAGAGATACGAGAGAAAGATCAATTTGCAATTCGCCAATTAACTCGGATGAAACGCGGGACCCGCGCGCCGCGTCGGCATCCAAATCGAATTTCCGAAAATTCCGTCGAAAACACGAGGGTCGACAAACCGCTTCCTCACTCGCCTCGGACGTTATAGCACCGGGATTCCTACGCGCGCCGAGATTCCGTCGTGGTGAATGTATTGTCCGCGGGACAATGCGCCGGCTGATTGCGAAGCGGCCGGGCGAAAACTTGACCCGAAAATAAACCCGAATCGCTCGAACGCCCTGGTGCGGCGACCGCCGCCGAACGCAGCCGCGCGGAATACACGGAGGTGAGACAGCGACTTGGGTGGTTTTGTACAGGGTGTCCCGGCGCCGCCGGATGCAATTGGCGGGTGTATCTTTGACCACGTGCTGTCGGCCGTGCCGCAGGAACGACGAGATTGCGTCGGTAGATTGATGTTGCGCTCAATATGAAAAGTTACAAATTTTGAAGACGTGATAAAATTCTGATTCCCGAACTACTTAAGGTGGATTTTGAATGATTGAAATTAAATTTGTTCAGAGATTTTGTATTATCTTTCGGTGAAAATATCAATTTTAATTTACAAACAGATCAACTTCCAAAATTTTTCAATAAATGAACAACGTTTCCCGCGGAATAACATTAATAGTTCCATAATCTCTCTCTCCCCTCAGCAACTTCAAAGTGTCGCACGTGTTGTTTATTGAATTTTTTTATTGGACAGACCTCAAAAATCGTTTAAAGGACATTTTAATGAGCAGGATCACTGCCAGTGACATCCGACGAACGGACACCTTGTATGCAACTATGCACTCGAGGATTCTCTTCGGCCTCGAAGCACGAGGGCCGATGCTATTGTCGTGCTATTGCGGGTGAAATGTCGATCCCGTCGCTGTCGCCCGGAAAAGCAGACATCGAAAAAGTGGCTTGCGCGGCGGCGAGTCACGATGATTTGCGAAAAAGAGTTTGTCGTGCTCTCTCTCTATCTCTCTCGTCTCTGAAATTCGGATCGGCGCTTGTCAGCTCCTCGAATTTTAAACAAACCGCGCTTTTATATCAATCTTTTCGTCGCGCGCTTTTCTAACGCAATATTACATATTGTCTGAGAACGTGTGTGTATTTTTTTTGCAAGTGTGACGCTTTTATTTAATTAGTCACAGGACAATGTAATTGACGGTAACTGCTGAAAGCTCACCGAAAGTTCTCTTTGCTAAAGAGATCGCTTTCATCTCTAGGTTCCTCGCGCTAATGGAATCCCGCGGATAAAGCGGAAAAATGGAAAACGACGGCAAAAACGCTGCGGACATAAAGTCCACTATAACGTAAAATACAACGGCAACATTCCATAAACCGCGCAAAAATGTGTAGCACCTATATCGAATATTATACGCTCGATACTCGAGAGAGAGAGAGAGAAAGAGAGAGAAGTGCGGGCGATCGTGAGGCGCGGCAGCTTAGTTTTATTATATACTCGCCTCGGAGTAATGTACGGAGACTCTGCCTTTCCGTTCGACTGTAAATACGATCGCGCGCGGATCGCTTTTCCCGCGCGACTGTAAATACAATCGGAGCGTGCACGAGAGAGAAACTCGTTTCTCGCAGATGACTTGGTCCGCCCGATCGCGCAATGAGACGGTTTATATTCTTCGCGTACGCGACGGAAGCTCCTAAGCGCCCCCGCCATTGTCTCATAAACGTCATGAAAAACAGAGGCGGAGATCCGGAAAAATGTTCGAAAGAAGGGCGAACGAAGATTGTTAATGTAATCCACCTTCGCCGAGAGATACTCGCGAGAGATGTAGATTTTGCGCGAGAATCTTGAAAAAGAAATATGTACAATATGA
This sequence comes from Pseudomyrmex pallidus, assembly GCA_014825455.1. Classification (NCBI taxonomy): domain Eukaryota; kingdom Metazoa; phylum Arthropoda; class Insecta; order Hymenoptera; family Formicidae; genus Pseudomyrmex; species Pseudomyrmex pallidus. Next base: position 2,901 of record QVNV01002333.1, read on the forward strand.
TGTTTGAGCTTCTTTTGCAAAGTCTCTTCGTGGAATTATACTCGTAAAAATGGTCTCTTGTTGAATTAAAAAACAAAATAAAATAAATACATACAATTTTCACGTCATTTTTGATAGATCCACCAACAGGTTGATTTCGCATAAATAAACACAAATAAAATAAAAAGTCACTTGCTTTTTCTCCTGTTTTATACATCCATTTTTCTCGTCTCTCTTTTCGCTTTCTGCAAATGTGCCGTGTACGCAAGAGGGAAGAATAAATTTTTATCGGACGATACGCGCTCCTTTGGAATGTCGTTACAGGATGGAGTGTATCTTCTCTTCTTTCTTATATCTGTAACATGCGATCCGTGAACCGTAAAGGAAACGGACAATAAATCTTTTTATAAGGAAAAGAAAACTGTATTCCTTGAACGCAAAAAGTCAAACGTAATATTCGCAGAAAACGCGTAATTGTTTTTCGCCATTTTTTTTTGTGTCATGTTTTGTTTCGACGACATGTGGCGTATACGCGACTTTAACATAAACCAAAAAAAAAAACAAAACAAAACATTGTATTCACTTTGCCGAGGTTATAACCCACTGAAATAATTGGAAATAAAACATCCATGCAAACTACCTACGAGAGACAGCGGCGCGACTGCAATAGCGAGGGCTGTAAACTGTTATGATCCCGCGTTATCCGGTAACAAGCTTATCTGCGGGGAAAGGTCCTGGTTTTGATATAGGGTTTGACCATGTTTATAACCGCGTAAGCAGAAAAATACTTCAGCACACGTTTTTCCCACACCGCGTGGTGTGTAACGCAATATTTCACACGGTGCGCGGAGTACTTCATTTTTTTGTTCGCGAATGTTGCCGCACCTAAAACTGTCCGTCGACCAAATGTTGACATTTCCACCTCCCTTCCACACATTTTCCATCTGAAATTTTTCTAACGGAACCCATTAGCGGATCCACTTTGGCGCTCGGGATTCTTCGTGCGAATCGAAGAAGTTATTCGATTAGCCTCGCTCGACGCGAACCAAGTGAAAATAGTAGATTTACTTATACTATGTGCGCGCACTCGCGTATCCTTTTTTTTTATATTTGCACGTGAAATTACTAGTTAATTATCGAAACCTTCCTCTCTGGCGCAATGCATTGACAAAAAAGTCGGTGCGTGCGAGAAGAAAAGTTTTGTAGTTTAAAATCTAAAGTCGTTCTCCGGTACCGTATACGCGTTGCACTCACGTGTGCGTCGGAATGCGAAGAAAACGTGAGTATTCCATCTCTCTGTATTTCGTACCACATAATATTGCCGTGGCTTCTTGCCCGACGAGAGCTAATATGCGATGCGACTTCGCGTTCCGTCATTCTGTCTCCGGTCACCCTCTCGACAAACACGATCGCGCATGAAACGAAAACGGATTGGTCCGTCCGACGGACGGTCCGTCATTCTTTTTCCACCTAGTTTCCTTAAACCTACCTACGGTTTTCTCCGCCTTCCTCCGTTCGACCCGGTCGCGCATTGTAATTCCGACCGAACAGTTTCGCTAGTGGCAAGTCTCTACGTGCCCGGCATGTCAAATTCGACACATAAAACTACCGCGGAGACAGTAACCGTTTCGGCTTAACGTATCGTCGGCACGTGTCACCGTTGTCTTCGTCGTCGTCGTCGTCGTCGTCGCCGACATCGTCGCAGTCGTCGTCGTTGTGGCGCTATATGGCCATTACTATTGCAAACGCGCGGACTCCCCGTAAATAATTGGTATCGGATGCTCATTAAGTAAATCGCTCCCTGTGACTGTGATCGCCGAGTCGGCTCACGAACGCTGCGACGCAACAATAAAATGTGCAGCAGAGCGCAATATACCGAATGCGCCGAGAGAGAGAGAGAGAGAGAGAGAGAGAGAGAGAGCCAAATAAACCATTCGCGAGAAGAAAGGAATATTAAAACTTGCAGGATGTCTTGAGGGTTGAGATATACATATTTTTTTTTGTATTCAGAGGAACGGAAGACTTCACTTTAGACTTTACTTTTTTAAATTTAAAGAGACATTCGCTGTACGACACACAGAAGTTAATTTTTTTTTTTTTTTTTTTTTTTTTTTTTAAGAGAAATTTATAAAACAGCGAGACAAATGTAAGACTCTCGTCCTTGAGAAGAGAATATATAAATCGTGTACGTATTTACTCGAGAGAGTCTGTGTTCGAGGGGAAGCGCTCGGTATCTAGGACACATTTTGTATACAAGAACAAACGGCATGTCTCTATTAACGGACGAAACGAAGAAATTACCATTTGTGCGCAAAAAATATTTTACGTTTAAAATCAAACGTAAAAGAAATAAAAAAACTTACGAAAGAAACTTCGTTATATGAAGTAATAAACACTGAAAGCGAACTCACAATTGAGATACAACAATATCCCGGCGACGAAAACGAAGATAACGACTAGAAGCACCAGCAGGAGCAGCAGTATGGTCGGCCGGCACCAAGGACCTCTGATAACTTCGGTCTGCCTGCTGTCCTTCGACCGTTTCTGATCGACCACCGCGGATTCGCCGCTGGCGTTCACCACGACTCCTTTGTAAGTGTACTGAGGCGTCTTTTTCTCCGGCAAAAAACCATGATCGTCCTCGGGATCCGAATAGACACCATAAGCCTCAAAATTATTCTTCCTGTATCCGTTCATCTTCTCCGCGCTGGTCTCCTCCTGATCCTGATGCTTCCTGACGTACGCGCTCGCGGACGACGAACTCAGCTCGCCGATCTTCAGCGTCTGATCGTAGGACTTGTCCTGATATCTGGACGACGACGTGCTCTCGTACTTGGACCTCTCGTAGCTCTTCGAGCTCGTCAGCTCGTACTTGGACTCGTAGCTCTTGCCGGCGCTCTCGTACGACTGCTCGTCGTACTTGGGCTCAAAGGCGGGCCGGGAATCGTACGTGGGCTCATAAGATTTGCTGCTCTCGTACCTGGGCAAGGTGCCGTACATCTTGCTGACCGAGTGATATTTGCTTTCATACTGTCTGACCGGCGGCTCTTGCTGCGTGGAGCAATTGCCGAGATCGTAAGTGGAATCGTGAGTCTTCACGCCCGACTCGTAACCCTTGGAGGCGGTCGACTCGTAAATCTTGCCCGAGTGATGATAATGATCCTTTTTAGGTTCGAGCTTCAGCGTTTCCTCGGCGTATCGCGACGCGTACTCGTAATCGGTGAGATCGCGCGAGTATCTCCTGCTAGAGTCCTGCAGCTCGGGATAGGCTCGGCTGAGCTTCTGCGCGTCGGTCCGATCGTAAGGCGCGTCCAAGTCCGATTCCTGATAAGTTCGCTGATCCACGCGACGCTCGGCGTACCTCAGCCCGCTATCCTCCGGGTAGATCCGGTTGTCGAATCTGTCGAGGTTCTCCCGGTCGAAGCCGACGCCTCCCTTTCGCTCGTAGTTCCGGTATCCCCTCGACTGATCGTGGTAGGCCCCATCGTAGACCGGCGCCGTCGACGACTGGGCCTCCTGATACGACTTGACCTCTTGGTACTCCAGGTAACGGGAGGACCTGCGCTCGCTACCATAGTCCATCGAGCCCTCGACCACGTTAGGCAACTTGCTGCTCAAATTCTCACCGGTGCCAGCGGACAGCGCCTGGCAGGTCTCCGCATGCTCGACCAGATTCGGCAGCCGCGACAACGAGCTACCTGGCGTGTTCTCCGTCAGGTCGAGCTTGAGGCCGTTGCTGCTGGTTCTGCGCATTTTCGGAGATTCGCATGATCGCTCCGGAACGTGGCCGCGCTACGATCCGCGGACGTACGATTTTGCTGACGACGAATTAGCGGCGATCGTGATTAATCGCGCGAAGGGAGGTAATTAGGGATGCATTTTGTTGTTAGTGGCGGAGTGTTAGTAGAGGCGAGCTAGACCTGGAAGCAAAGAGAGAAAAGGAAACGATTGTTAGTGCGATTAGTAAATAGATTAATAGAGTAGTAGATAGATTAGTAGATAGATTTTTAAAAGGTGTTAAAGAGGTGGTAAAAAAAGTGTTTGTAAGTTTTTCTAGTCAAAATTACATTTTAAGCAAACAGATTTTTGACAAGCAATTTAAATCCCGTGATTATTTTTCGCTTTATCGATGTAGTAAATTATTCGATTTATTAGAGTAGCAAGAAAGGCGTGAGAAAGACGAGAAAATGTCAATTAGTATTCGACGGTTAGCGTCGGTGCTTCCGAATCTTCTAATCTTTTCCACTAGCGAATTCTAGAAGCACGCATGCGTATTTATCGCGGACTCGTTATCGATACGTGTATCTCTCTCTCCCGATACGATATTCAGGACAGCAATATTCTGTAAGCGCTTCTCCAGACTGCGATTACCTTCCGCATGCTCGGTAGCTCACGAATGGCCGCTATAGCCAATGATGACGATAATACTCGATCGTGCGTGACCGAAATGCGGCTGCATCGCAGTCAATGATAATGCGGCCCGTCGAATGCATCGGCCGGAGTTCCCGGAAAATTGAAGTTGCTTAAACACAATGAACAGAACGTCGACGGCGAGACGTCTGAGCAAACAATTTCTTTTCATATAAAATATTCGATTGATCGCGGTCTGATAAACCCATTCCTTCGTTTCTCGCGAGATTTGATTCTTTCGTCGAAATTGTTTCAAATGTTCATGCGATTTTTTTCTCCTCCACGTCACGTTATTCTCACATTTCCGATATTTTTCACATCATCGAGCATTTAATTTATAACGCTAAAATGATATAATACACGTGACACACACACAGTCACGCGACTGTTATTGCAGTACGTGTTCCAAATGACTTCATGCAAAATAGTTCATATGCTAATATTTTCATTGTAATTATTCTCCGCGTCAACTCTTCTCGCGTACATCTAATTTTGTACATTTAATTTTATATAACCATAAGCGACTCTCTATAATACATACACTGCATGTTGTATGTTCTCCAAATAACACACACGCGCTCTCTCCCTCTCTATATATTACTTTCGAACTTTCTGTCGCAATATCATGCGCGCGTGATATACGCTCACGATGTAAAATTACTCGACGGCCACTTTTGTCGTAAAAACTCCATCGCTCTCGTGTTTTGCGATACTGCGAGAGCTGCATTTTCTAGAAAACTATTTTAGATCGCAAATTTAATACACATACACGTATAGCTAACGGTTAATAGAATTCCGATTTTTAATTTATTGAATAGGCCAGTGAAACAGCGTCCCGCCGTTAAATCCAACACGCCGAATCGATAAATCACATTATATTGTGAACTGCGTCTTTCGAATACAGTCATATAATACCGGTTCCGTTCTCATTGTCAATACGACGGGACAGGTATTCACGATTGAACGCCCACGGCGGATCGATCGATAATTAATTAAACGCGATTGCGGAGGAACGACAAACGTCGCGTTTCCGGAAGTTTCCGCGGGAATACCGACAAGAATACAACGTCTCTTCGGGTTTCAGTTGCGGACTTCCTCGAGAGACAGAGAGAGAGAAAGAGACGAGTGTTTCGCAAACCCGCCGGCTGCGACGACGACGACGACGACGACGACGACGACGACGTTTGCTTCACATTGTCATATTGCATCCGAGACGGCCGACGTCGTTAATCCTTAATGAACGAGTCTGTGTTACGATGTAACTTTAATCGAAGAAAGTTTTAATTGTCGCCGAGATTCACGACCCGCGGGGAAAACTTACACGGAGAATGGAAAATCCATAGTTGAAAGAAAATAACCGGAAAGACAAATCCGAATGCTAACTAATTATGATCACTCTCTCGAGTCCTAAGAGACTGTTATTTGCGCTCGATTTTCTCCGAGAATAGTTTGACGAACGATTTGTTTCATGATTTTACTGTACTGTCATTGTGTTAATTTGCATGAAAATACAAAGTGAGACAAATATTGCGATTACGGCGCGTCTAAATCGCGCGTTAATCTCGCGAGCACAGGCGAGCTGACGCGTCGAAAGAGGAAAATAGAGTTTTAAGCGAAGAAGAAGAAGAGCTGACGCGTCTCTCCTTCCGAATAACGGCCATCAATCGCCGGCTCGTCTGTATAGAAACGCGGTTCGTCATAAAATTTTCTCTAGCGACTAAACTGGAGTAATAAGTATGACAAGAGCTCAAAGGAGATTGCTGTTCCGCATGCAAATATGATTAGTTCCGGCGCGTAACTTCATTTGCGTATATTAAAAGCGCGGATAGCTCACTTTATGCAAACGACGACGGGATGGGCGTCGAGAATGAGGGGGGCGGGTGCGGGAGATGAAAAGAGGTGGAAGGAGAAAAATGTTTCGCGAAGAATTATAAAGAGCGCGACGAGCGCGAGAGAGAGAGAGAGAGAGAGAGAGAGAGAGAGAGAGAGAGAAGTCGACTTTGGAAAATAGACAAACCAGGAGGGGGAGCAAAGCAGGCGAAGAACCGTGATGGCTTGTCCTCTGAATCCTGATTGCCGGTCGTTAAACGTCCCGGGCGGCGATTCGCGTCTGAGCATGTACCGTAACTTTCTAAAAGAATGATAATTGCATGTCGCCTCGGAGTTACACAAATGCATCCGATGGACTCGACTGCGGGGGCACCCAGTTAGGACAATATCAAAATACAGATAATGCGGGCAAAGTTCGCGAGAACTAGAAAGAAAACTTCGTTTTACAGGATGCATCGTTGTGAGTTAATGAAGTGGAAGGTAGTATAGAAGAATTACGAAGAAAACAACAGAGAAAAGATAATAAGGAACGTTATTTATGAGGAGGATATTGTCCGGATATAATTAATTATGCCAACAAGCAAAGCAAGAGGTTAACGAGGTATAATTATATTTAGAGAACATAAAAAGTGAGAGGTTAAATTTACTATGCTCAATAATATTTCTTATATAAAATCTGAACTGTCTCTGTTTGTTAAAAACATTATCAATGACACGTGCGAATCGAAAAAACATTAAAAGTCTTCCTCTGTCTAAACACTCCTTTAACAAACAAGTTTCATACGAAACTTTGCGTCTCTTAATTGCGTTCTAATATTGGACGAAACACTCGAATTTGTGAACAATCGGCAATTAGAAACAAAAAGAAGATCGATATATCGATATGCGATATTATGATGTTTGCATAGACAAATCTTATTCCTGCTCAACAAAACGCTACTTAGTATAGTAGTACTACGTACTATTGCAACAAAAATATTTTGTATTAACGCGATCTACGTTAAATTTTTAATATTCCATAAAAAATTCATTTATTATTTTGTTAAAGATTTAACAAATAGCATTTAACTTGGCGGATTGCTTGTATAACCGCGAACGATCGCATTCAAATCGTGCAGCGAGAACGGAATATCCGGAGAGGAGTCGCGAGAGAGCGCGGAATTAATCCGCCGCTCTCGCTTTTTGCCATCCGCAGTCGTTGTCGCGCGCAACGAATGTTTCCTATCCGGCGTTTCGCGCGTCGAATGGCGGTGATTATTGTCGCGGGCAAACGCCTAGTTGCAACCGGAAACAATTCCGGGCTGCGAGCTGCCGGATTAGCAAACGCGCAAGCCGGGGCTCTATTCTCTCGGTCGTCTATGCACTCGGTTTCGTCCTCCTCCTCCTCCTCCTCCTCCTTCTCCGTTCAAATTCTCTCTCCTCTCTCTCTCTCTCTCATCGAATACCGACGCGCGCCTCGATCGCCGTATGAAACTATTTTGCTTAATGAAGCGCCGTTAAAACTTTCCCGGATAGAACCCCCGGTACTCTCTCCCCGTGATTCCCCGACAACTATACTCTGTTGTCCGACCATTCGGACGCGCCGCCGGAAGATATTCCGAAATTGCGCGCGGCACATCCCGCCGACTAATAATTCCATCTCGGTATGCGCAGCCATTCGATGCCGGAACATTCATGACTATAGTGGCTGTAGAAGATGGAAGGTCTATGTATAAGACGTGTATCGGTTCCGGATCGATCGGCATCATTACACAACGGCTGTTGTTGCTACAAAAACCACATCGAGTAAGACGTAATACGTCAAAACATTTTTCTGATTAAATTGAATGTAGTCGTATGTTTTTTTTTTGTTTTGTAATATAAAGACGAAGGATTACTTCCAGTAAGACTCGTCGTGAGACATCGCGAATGTCGATCGTTAAAATTCTAAATAAAAAGACCGAGAGAGAGAGAGAGAGAGATTGATCAGTGAGCGAGTGGAAAATGTCGTTGCTCAAAACGGATCCGTCATTTTCCAAAAAATTCCAGAGCTATCTCCAGAGCTGTTACCGCGCGTCACGATGGGATATATGCGAGAACATCGAGCGGAGATGACGAGTTTTGGAAGCCTCTCTGCGTTATACGCCCCAGAGCGATATTGCCTGCGCGACGATGTTACGCCCGTCGCGTGTTCGATCGGCGCGGGCTCGATTTCGATTGCGCTCTTACTCTGATTCCGCGCATATACGAAGAGCTCCTATATATACACGACAAGATACGAGCTTGGCGAAAGAATTTTTTGCCCCGCGGGGTAAAATCGCGTAATTAGACGGCGCAAAGGCTGTTTTTTTTCGACCGGTTGTTATGAGAGAAAGTATGTAGCAGCAAGATTAATATCGAGTCGCGCGCGCGAACGCGCGGTCAAAGTTTCCGCCAAGTTCGACGCGGCGCGCGAAAGAAGGAAGAGATCGAGCTTGGTAGTATCAAGGAATATTCAAAAGAAACAAATTAAATTACCCAAGGCGCTTAACTTTACTTACTTCAATTTCCTTGTGTACACACAGCGTGTATCCGCAGCGCGAGTCTAATTTCACAGAAGTCATAGTGCGCGAGCGCAAGCGCGCACTTTGATAAATTCGGAATGAATTTTTCTTCTCGACGCTCGAAGGAGAATTCTACGATCTCGCGCACACGACTTTCCGGTCTTCAACTTTGTGTGTCAATATATGCGTTAAGTTTCGGCAAGAGTAAAAATTTCTCTTTGAAACTCTCTCTCTCTCTCTCTACGCCGCGATGCAAATATAATTCGTCATCGGAAGTTAGAGACGACTCTTAATTTCTAGTGTAAAACTACGCTCGCTCTTTGAGATCTTTTGTGTATTTTTTTTCCCCGCAAAATTTTCGCGCAGTTTATTTTCGCGGTAAATATTTTAAGAATCATTCTCCGATGTTTTATAGAAACGCCGCGTCCCAGAGCAGAGCGATGTGCGCGGTAACGATCGGGAACAAAATTGCGTTTTGCAAAGTCTCGATGAAAAGATAAATAAATAAAGCTGCGTGCTGCAAAAATATTTACAAGCCGCAGTTGCAAATATTCGATTCTGTGTGCGCAATCGAATAGTACGAGCGAATGATTCCGTTCGGTGGCGCGTGTGCGCGCGGCAATTTTTAGGCACAAATCGAGACCGAAAGTAGGTTCGTGTGTTGTACGTACGTATCAGCAATTTGCTGGCGGAAAAGCTGATTTGTCCGGCTAAGAATTTGGCTGTAAGCTATCCAGCCGGGGATCGATATTCCCGGCAACACAGTCGCGCCGTGCCGACGATTCCAATATTCCGATGGCTTCGATTCTCTCTCTCTCTTTCTCCGAGCGTAATGGCGGCGGAAATAAATAAATATATTGCCGCGATCCGCAGTGAATGCACAACTGTCCGTTGAATGAATTTTCATGCAACTCTCCTCACAGTCAGGATTTAAACGAAAACCTTTATGTAGCATTCAGAAAGAAATTTCTAAATTTCAAATTAAAAAAAAAAAAATAAAACAAACGAACTATGCATCACGCAATTGAGCGACACGACACGCGCGATAATTTTCATCGTTAGAAAATGTGCGAGCGTCGCGTGACAACTACGATGTGTAAACGTTTATTGTGTGGAACATGATTTTATTTGAAGATCGCGCGCGAGCGCGACGCACGCGAAAGTGGACGTATCCGTCAAGAGTTATTTTATAAACAATTTTCGACGATATTCCGTCGTCACAGAATCTGTCCTACATCGAAAAACGTTATCGACTTTATAAAGCGGCCTCGGAGCGGCCATCATTTTTCGACCGTTTGTTCCGCCGTTTGGCACGTCACGACTGATCCGCGATCAGTCTCCTCTACCCCTATCGCGTCCAAATCGCCCGCTGTTGTCGCGAATTTCGCCGCCGCCGTTGCGTCACCCTTTGGGCGACCGACTCTCGACGGTCCCGTAAAAACTTTTGAATTATTTATGTTTTTTTTTTTTTTACCCCCGCGGGAGCCCACAGTTGCAGTGCGCGACATGCAAATGCGTCTTCTTTTTTGCCGTCCCTTTGAATGTTTAAGAGGATGCTGGACCTTCCTGTTTTACCACCGCTGTTGCGGGACACACTTACTCTGCAACCATTGATCGGAATAAAAAACGCTTC
>QVNV01002335.1:0-15264 GCA_014825455.1 Pseudomyrmex pallidus
TGCAGAAACATATATATGTATATACATATACGTGAATAGACGTGTAAATTTTTACACGTGAGTTTTTTGAATTGAAATTTCAATTCTAACGGCTCGTATTGGCCTTATATATTTCTTAGTTTGAATTTTCACGGGCCTTTACAGATTATTCGATAAAATTAATTATTGTATAAATAATAAATATGCAGGCTGCGTAATTAGTTTATGACGTCAACATTAGCGAGAGAAGTCCGGGGATCATGTATTGGCAGTGTATATAACAATTAAGTGGGTTTCCCATCATCCATCTTAGCCTCTTTCGAGATTATAGTGAACGTCGGGATCGATAAAGCCGGAAGATGAATCGGATTACGGGTGTTAAAACTTCACGCCCCTGCGGAAAATACAACGGTCATAAGAGTAACTGCTTCCCGACGACCAGCCGGATTAAGTGGAGTAAGCTCAAGCGAGTGGAAGTGAATCAATAAGAAAAGTTTTTAATTTAAAGTCCGATTTTCCACTCCCCCTTCGCCAACTAAATCTCACTTGCCGCGCCACGAAAGAGGACTGATTAACTCGTGGCGGCTATTGACAAAAGAACTCGCAACATTTTCCCTTCCCCCTCACCCCCGGCTAAATTCGCAACTGCGATATCTGGTTTTCGTAATCTCACGCTCGCCTCTCTCTCTCACATTATCCGGTCACGAGATCGGATAATATGCAAGTTAGCCCGGATAGCGATCGGAAGGCAGTCAGCTCGTACACACGGCTGGCTTTACATTTGCCGCAACTACTCCGTCGCATTTTTCGCTACTTTCTCCGTTTCGCGCACCTCGTTTCTTCGCACTATTCCCTTCCTCTCGTCTGTACCGCGCCGACCTTTAGTTCCGGTTATTGTCTTCTCTAAATTTTCAACGTTTTCTTTTTTTCAGAGAAAGAGAGAGAGAGAGAGAGAGAGAGAGGAAATGAAAATAGAGTCGCGAAGATGCGTTAGGGGATTATTACCACCGCGGTACGGCGCGCCTCGGTTTAATACCTCGAGAGTGCGTTATCATTCGGTATAAATTATCGATAAAAACACCTAATCGAGATCGGTGTAACTGCGATTCGAAAATGTTAAAAAATATGAAGCGCGCGAACGTCGCTGCTCGTACTTTTCCATTAGCTTAATCTTGTTTCGCGCAGAGAAACGTGTGCAATTCTTAGTTTCTTTTTTTTCGTCATTGTTACATCGCAGATTTATTCCCGCACTCAATATTAATAGATGCGCAAATAAACTTCAATTGTCGGCGAGAGAAAGAGAGAGAGAGAGCGCAGATGTTTTCGGAAAAAAATCTCCCGAACTAAGAATACGGCGCCGTCGCCCGTAATAATTCGCAAGGCAATAATAAAAAGAGATGACGGGCGAATAAAAAAGTGGACACACTGCGCCGATTTCTGCACCGTAAGAAATTCACATTACGATGGGCGAATATGCGCGGCGACCGCCCCGCGTTCGATTCTTCGGGCGGTTTCGATTTTGCCGGGATTCTCCTCTTCTTCTTTTGCTCTCGACGAGCGCTGCAAGTCTGAGGACTGCACGTCGAGTTCTTTTTCGGCGCGAGATTAAAGATTCCTGACCTCAATCCCCCGCCAAAGGATTATCCTAGAGATATTACCGTCATCGTCGACTTTTTCCTCTTTCCGCTACCTTTCATACCGCGCGCGCCGCTCTCTCTTCCTACGAAACGCCTCTTCCGCCTCCACCCCTCGTCTTCCGACTTTCCTTCGATTCTTGTTTTCGATATTTCCCTTCCGCGTCTACCTCATATCATCCGTCGATTGTCGTATACGATGTGGCAAGCAATCACACACGCAATCGCTGACCATCGCGACAGCGTCTATGAGGAAAAATGTACATTTCGAAAAGCGAAAAGATCCTGAATGCTGAAAAGTAGCGATGAGAGAATTTTCCAAATACACGTTACAGAGGACGATTATAAAATTATTTCGCGCGCGAAACACACGTCGATTCTTTCGCTTTTCGTCGCGACGACGAAGGCGAATTCTTCTTCTCGCAAGCACTTTCTCCGACTTGCATAATCTTTCCGTCTTCGCACTGCCGCGCGCATTTGCATATTTTTTCTCTCTATTATTTTCGCATAAAACCTTATACAATATACACATATCCGTTCCGCGATCCTCTAATATGTACGCGAAGCCGCGCGTGCACGTATGGAAACGCGCGCGCGAATACAATACAATACAATGGTGGAATGCGACGGCTTTGCATATTGGAGAAAAATAAATCCGATAAACACGGCATTTTCCGGCCGCGACTTTTAATGACGCCGCTAAAGCGAGATTATCGACATCGATGTGATCAAAAAAATAACGCAGCTGCTTCGAGTGTGTTTTTACACTGAGAAAAAAAATCGATAACTCAAGAAAATCTTATTTGAGCCAATTATTTGCCGCAATGAAAGATTATTAACCAAATATTTGTCGATCTAAAGAAATATTCTATTATTTTAACTTTAGCAGGTTTGAATTATAAAACCTACACTTCAAGTAACAATTAACTGTGAACTAAATACATTTTGAATTGAAAATGCAAGTATTTTTTTCTCAGTGTACGGGGGGATGCACATTGATACTTCCCGCGGAATAAGCGATATACGCATTTTCGAGGAATAACAAATTATATTTTTACGAGACAGTCACAACTTTCGACGAACTTAAATTATGTTATCGTAAAAAAAAATTTTATTATCGCAAATTACATTATTCTCGTTTTTCTACGGAAAATGAAATGAGATCGAGTTGATCTCACACACATGTATATATTATTATATATTTCTAATATATCGTCAGACAAACATTTTGACAGCATAATTGTTTTTTGCAGCGGTCGGTTTTTATCGCGATTTTGTGTGTGTGTTTTTTTTTTTTTAACTAAAATTCTAAATCACGCTGCATCTCGTCGTGCGAGTTTCGATCGCGCGGGCGAGATAATTCACGGACGCGTACGTAAGAATGAAGTGTGTGAGCATCAATTTCCATCAATGAAAAGCACTCCGGGTCATTCACTCCTACGAAAATGAATTCACATTAATTAGCATTGTTTATATCCCCCTCCCCTCCTCACTATTCATTAATATTAATTAAGCAGCTTCATTCATTTCGACGGGATTGTAATAGCACGGACAAATTAAGTAGAGAATGAAATGATTGCGCGGATAAATCTAACAATGTAATCCGGGACGGAACAAGCGCCCGGAGGAGACGGGAATAAAGCGCGTACAATGACCGACAGTAAATAATTATGTGAGTGTATGTGCGCGCGAGGGCGCGCGCATGGCTTAATTGGCATTAATTAATGTTTTGTCGCGAGCGACGGAATGCAACGTTCATTAAGCAATGTCAAAAGTAAATCCAGGTTGAGCCTGACGGGTATCGATTAAGAACATCGATAAGACAGTTTCATATTACATAAGTTCATGCGATGAATGATTAATGAAAGCAAGCGCGGAGAAGTGAGCGCGGCGGCGCTGCCAGCGGAGTCAGGCGGCGGATTAGCAAATCTTTTCCAAAAATCAGGATCGCGTGTCATTCGGCCATTCTGATATTTAATAACCAGGTAATCTCTCGCAATTATTTAAGCCGCGCGTATACATGTGTAGATCTTAGAAAAAGTGCGCGATTGCGCTTAGTCACTTCAACTTGGAAACGACGACGGCGTAATGTTCAATTTGCACTTTGGGGGGAGGGGATGAAGACGACGATACGATCGCGCGGCGGGATACTTTCTCTAAAGAAAAACAAAAAAAAAACCTCGGATTTTATCCCAAAACTTTTCTACCGGTAAAAAATACGTCTCAGCGGGCAATATTAATCGAGCACGTCGTCTCATCGCCGTGTCAATAATTTCAGATGACGGCGCGTTATTGCGTCGCATAATTGGCAAACTTGTATTTGAGCAACGTTTCATCGACTCTTCCTTCCCCCCCCCCTTTTCCGTGTCCGCCCTTGTCGGCGCGGATCCGGTATGCCGACTATTTCGACGTCTGCGCAGGAACGTCTCTAAATGGCCCATTCGCAGGCTCCCCCGAATTTGGGTCACGTTGACACAAGATTCTCAGATATTAGGATCGTTGAGGTCTCTCCGGCTGGCTACGATTCCCGCGAAGTGAGACTCAGACCCGAAGCATTTGCCAAGGTCTGATCACGGAACGGCGGTTCCTAATATTTGGTTTTCTTCATCATATCTGGGTCTCTCTCTCTCTCGGGACGAACGTGACGTGTAAAAGCGCGAGTGCAACTTACGCGAGCGCCGCCCCGCCCCCGCCGGGTCAACCCTTCGAATCAATAAAAAAATCTCAATATGCGGTCTCTCGCAATAAACTCAACCTGCTGCGACTACTATACTCTCGATCGCAACTCGATCGTTAACGATCTCTCGGTGTCGCGTGGTTTAATTACTTCCGTGTAAAAAAAAAAGAAAGAAAGAAAAAACAAACAATTCTCAATATTTATCCACATTTTGATTTCGCTGTTCTTCAGTAAAAAGTCGCAATAAAAAAAAAGAGGAAGATGGAGAGAGAGAGAGAGAGACTAGAACGCGAACGGAGAACAGATTGCTCGCGGGGCAAATTCTGATTGCTTTCCGCAGTACGGACGACAGCTGTTATCTGTATCTATTTGTCGCAAACACAGTCCGGACACGTAACGCGATCGCGTCCCGTCCTCAAAACCGAGTTACAGAAACTCTCTCTCCAACCGTGGCGGTTTAGAGCGGTAGTTGGTTTTAGCGATCAGCCCCCGCGTTGCGGTCCGGTTTTACCGGGGGTATATAGCGCTTCTCGTTCGCGCGCTCGTTCGCTCGTCGGCTTCCGGTAAGTTTGACCAATCGCCGGCTTCGGCCGCGCCGCAATTTCCGACCGCAGACAAGGCGAGGAAAACGTCTTTCCCGGAGTTTCCTCTTCCCTTGCGGGTTAGCCGGTTAATGCAGGTGCGCCGAGGATACCGGGCGAATGCGGCGTAAAGGTCGTGGCAGAGGGGGTGGAGGAGGGAAAGTGTATCTCGTGGAAGAAGTATATACGCGCGCCAGAAAGGTGGCTCCGGGCACAGCTGCGAGCGCGGCTACACGAGAGACCAGCCACCTCCTCCAATCCCCCCCCCCGGCGCTTCCTTCCTTCCTCCCGTCCTCTCTCTCGCTCTTTTGCTCTTTTCTCTACGTCGTCCTCCTCCTCATCTTTGCGGTCTAAATTACGAGGCCGGGTGGTAAGTGGCGGAAAATGTAACGCCGGCTCAAAGCTTAAAGTAAACTTGAGTTTTCATGGCCGCGCATTTGTCTGACGCATAATTCGGAGTACATTCGCGCGGCGAAATCCGTAGTTCCGTAGGCTCGTTTCAGCCGTTCTCTACCTCTCTCTCTCTCTCTCTCTCTTGTTTGCCGTTCTCTTCGGAGCGGATTATTTTCTCTATTCCGTGTTCCGGCGCGGAGATCTTCATATCATTGTCCACCAAGCGTCTCCGCTTGGCTTATCATTCGCTCGGATTAGCGTCGCCTGGTCAAGCGTATGAGGACGCGATTAATGCTTCAATTCCCAATGTGATATGCAGATAATCGGAACTTACGTAAACACGGACGCTGTGTGTGTTCATCCGTTCCCGGGCATCACGCTCGACCGCATATCGTACGTGGAAGGTTATCGCGCGCGGAACGACGACACCGGAATTTAACTTTTATCACCGGGAGAGAAACAAGAGAGACAAAGACACGCGGCAAACTCGCGAAGCGCGAGAATTTCTAGCACGTTCGCGGATCGGCGACGGACCTTTCATCGTTACGGAGGAAGAAACCCCCTCCCCTTCCCCGTCAAATGGCGAGTGTTCGAAAGTATCCCGCGGCGATTGTGCCGCGCGTTTATCCCCGCGAGCGGACATACGTCGCGATACATTTCACATTCTCAGGCGGAGGAGTCGAAATGAGAAAAGTTTTTGCAGCGCGTAATAAGCGCGACGGCCGGAACCTTTTTCCCCCCCCCCCTCCCCTCTTCCTCTTGATCTCCGGAGCCGCCGCGGGATTAACACTCCGGGATGGCGCGATACAGCGCGGCGGTGCGAGGAGGAGGAAATAATAAAAAGTGTAAAAAGAACGGCGCGGATCTCTCGAAGAGCGAGAGGGGAGGGGGGGAGCGAAAGAGAAAAGGAGGACGGAACGGATTGGAGCTTGAAACTCTCTAACGACGACTGGGGCTTCGTCGTTACCAGCCCCAGACACATGACGAAATTCTCGTTTCATATCGCATCGCAGGCAACCTCCGTCGCCTCCCTCCTTCTTCGTCGGGAAGCGTGCGACACACATTCCGCAGAACGGACTTGTTCAAGGACTTTGGAGAACGACAAATTGCGAGTATTAGATTGCCGAGGGAAATTCATTTGGAACGAACGATGGAACATCGCTCGAATATGTCATATCGAGAGCGCTCCGCTTAATTTCGTTGTTCGCAGATGATTGCCAAATAAGGTTGATAAATTATTTTGCACATTGAGTGAAGAGAGCGAGCGGTTATATTAATTAATAAATCGTTGCTATATATATATATATATGATATTATTTTCAATCGATGTATCATTTTTGAGATCTCTCTCACATCAACGGGTATCAATAAATCATGAAATACCTACGAGTGCAACGACGTGCAGAAATGATGACAGAACGTGGTAACGACGAAAAACTGAAATAGCGCGCGGAAATAACGACACTATATGTTACGTACGTGTCATAGAAAGAAACGTGAAATTCACCGAGAACACATCTGTTTCAGCAGAAATTAAAATCCCGCGGATCGTCAAATTAATATATGTTAATTAACATTCTGGTTAATTAACATTAACATTTCTGAGTTTCTGGATTTACACACACACACAAACAGAGAGAGAGAGAGAGAGAGAGAGAGAGAGAGAGAGAGAGAGAGAGAGAGAGAGAGAGAGAGAGACGCCTATGCGGAAATAGGAGACGCGCGAGAGTACAGATGAGAGAAAGAAGATAAGGTAGGTCGTGAGGTAACTACCCGTATACTATATATTCTCGGAACATTTACCATCAGGATTTCCCCAGGTGGCTGCTGTCACGTGCCACTAGGACACGTGCCAGGCGTACGTCCGAAGGGGCTAAGAGCCATCCTCGCGCTTCTCATTTCCCCTCAACCGCTCCGATCCTTCTCTCGCTCTTTTTCTCCGTTGCGTTTCCTTCCTCTTCTTCCCTTTTCCCTCATACCTCACGGCTTCGCTTTTCCGCGTCGTCGTCGTCGTCGTCGTCGTCCTGCTTCTTTTCTCTCTTCCCGAGCGCTCTCTCTGCAAGGCAGATCCCGCAGGAGAAAAATGGCGAAGGCAGGAAAGCGTGTGCGCGCCGACCGTTCACCGGGTCAGAAGGGGAGAGGGGAAAGAAGAGGTCGACTTCGCGCACTTTACACCCCCTGTCCACGTTCATCTCGCGTCCGCTCTTTCATATCGCGGATACGCGCCGCGCGTTTCGCCATTCTGTTTTCTGACTTAGAGAGCCCGGGCGCGCGGGTTCTCTCTCTCTTTCTCGTAACGTCGGATTTTAGCGAGAAAAAACCGAGATTAACAACGGGGCTTTCCCGTGAAATTTATGCGCCGCTCGAGTCGCGTCTTCTTTAACGGCATCGGCCGCGATCTCGTCCCCCGTAATTTCGTATAAAAAAAACGAGTCGATATTCCCGATTCGTCGTTTATAAATTACACGACGCAATGCCGTACTTAAATGCGTTTAAAGCGCCGCAAATGACGTTATATATTGCCGGCGAGCGCGGAAAACGCGCGCGTGGGAAATTCAACGAACGTGTACACACACACAAACACGCACACGTGCGCGCAACGCGACCGCGCCGAGAGTATGTATATCGCGAGAAATAACATCGGTAAATACATATTCGAATTGTGTGTTGGAGGGATTCACAAACTTCACGCATGATGGAAGTCCGATAATTCCATTCGCGTTGATTCGTGCAATCAATGTAAATTTAGAGATGCGCGAGCGATTAAATAAATACAAGAAAAGCCAGAAAGAAACAAAAAACAAAACAAAAAAAAAGAGAGATCTCGGGGAATCGACCGTCGGATTACGAGCGGGACGTGAAATTTCCACAATATCCCGCGCGCGCGCGCGCGCGCCCGCTGTGTTTCATCCGTGTACGTACGCGAAGAGATTTTAATTAATTTTGCCTTCGCCCGTCCGGCCGTAGTATTTAGTTAGTAAAATCAACAGGAAATATCAGAGAGCACACAGTTCATCAGTTCATGCTTATTGGAATAAAAGGGATAATATAAATCGTTGACAAAATAAAACAATATTTATTATTGATAGAAAACCGGTGTCTTCCCCGTCGCTCGTACGAAACACACATCCGCTCTGCGAAAAATACGCAAAACACTTGCGCGCGCGCGCGCTGACACATCGAGCGATACATAATCTGACGCGAGCGTCTCCTTCTGTCTCTTTTTCACGCGTCTGGAAGAAAGAATCATGGAGAGGAGAATCTGCGAAACGCCAGGCAGAGCCGTCCGTCCGGTGAATTTACGGGCGGACGTCGAGTTGAGAGCGCACGGGGCTCTGCCAGAAAAATGGCAGGTAAATGGAATAGGGGAGAAGGGCGAGGGATTGTTCACGAGGTGCGTCGGCGGATAGAAAAAGTGACCCGTCCCTCGGTGCCGACAACCATCTACGTCTCCCTTCGCGTGCGCATCTCTTTCTTTGGTAACGCCAACCCTTCTTTGTCACGTTCGCCGATGAGTATTCACGTTCTCCTCGTCGTCGCCGTTGACGCCAGATTAAAGAGTCGCTTCTGAGCTGCTGCGCGCGTAGTTTCTCTTTGATAAACTAAAATTATCGCATTTTTTATCGTATCGTAAATTTTATATGAAATATATTTTTATTGATTAAACAGAAGTTCATCAGGTTTCCTCTTTTGAATGATGAATTAGATAAACGCTCGTAGTAGCTCGAGATATTCTTCGTATGTACGCGGCAACAAACATTCAGATAACGCGCCACGGAATTATTTAAACAATTTTTTTAAAACGCAGAATGTTGCCACGTATAAATTTTTCAACAATTTCGACGAATGCGGAGAGGAGATTTAACAACGCGCGCGAGCGCGAGATAAATTGCATAAACGCGAGAGCCGTAATCGTGTTTACGAGGAGAAACGAAAACGATTTATACACCGGAGAGAGGGAGAGAGAGAGAAAGAAAGAGATGGAGAGATTGCACATCGTGGATGCATTTCTTTTCTACCTGGTGCATCTCTTTCGATTCCTCGCGTTTTCGGTTCCGACGTTTTCCTGCTCCATCTGCTTCCTTCACTCTCTCTCTTTCTCATTCTCCGCTCTCTCCTGCCGGTACTTCGTTTTATGCCTTTCGGAGATTTGTGGAACGAACGCCAAGCGAAAGCTTGCCAGATTAAAAGTGGGTATTCGAGCTCGCGCGCGCGCACCCCTCCCGGGTCGGGGCGCGCGTAGACCCCTCCATTAGTTCTCTCCGCGCTCGCCCTTTCTAACACGAGAGAGAAAGAGATTCAAATGAGCATAAGCAGCGACTGTCATAATTAGGAGCGTTACAACCGGCTCTCCTATACTATCATTACTGTCAGGGATTTTTTCATCAAATTAAAAAAGCTCCCGCGCGCGTAACAGCGCGCTTTTGACGCGTGATTTTATATATCTCGCGAAAGAGAAAGAGAGAGAAAAAAAAATGAAAAATGTAACATCAGACGATGAGACATGTTGCTCTCTTTTAAATCCAAAAACCCCTCTGTTCGAATGAACAAACGGGTCTTACAATGTTTATTAAGACGAATAGTAGCAATGTATCACAATTTTTTACACAGGTTATTGTAGCAACTTGTCAAAGGCGAAGAGAGAGAGAGAGAGAGAGAGATTTTATATCAACTCACTGTAATAGTTCTCATAGTTGTCTAAAACTATGCTTCAGTGCTTGTTCCGCCGGAGTTTTACTTGCTCCCGTGATCTACCGCGCGCAAATTGGAGTCAGAAACTACTTTCCCAAGGAGCGCTTTCCTTATTGTGCGCGCACAAACCGGCTCCGAGGCTTTTTTTCCCCCGCTCTCTCTCTCTCTCTCTCGTCTTTCAAAATGCTTTGAAAATTTGCGGAGCGTGGTAGACCCACGGCGATGAGATTAATTCCGAGTACGTCGTTCGGCAAGAGTCTCTCTCTCGTCCCGAGAGAGCAGACTTTTCTTTTCGCGGAATAGTTTGCGAGAGAGAGAGAGAGCGTGTGCCCTTTGCGAGGCCCTTTAAACGGATTTCACGATGCGCCTTCGCGTAATTGGATTATTTATCGCAGTTGACCGTGCTACTTACTTTCGCACGGAAGATCTTTTCCTCCGAGTTCGAGGGAACGCGACGACGGCAAACTCTCTCGGACGCGCCGCGCGCGCGCGTTTCCGTCGTGCGAGAGCTTTTAGCGATTATTAAGAACCCATGTTCGTGTTCCCTTTATGTTTCCCCGTCTCTCTCTCTCTCTCTCTCTCTCGCATCGATTGTCCTTGCTCACATAACGAAGCGTGAAAGCAGCCCCGGCGGCGCAGGACGTACGCGAATGAAGGGCGAAGAAACCGATCGCGTGCGTATCTCAGAGAGACGATCGTCACATCGCAAAAATTTTCTTATTATGCGAGTTTTCAACGGTGAAAAATATTGTTACACACACGAATAATCAATAAAGAAAGGTATCGCGCGTTATATATGCTACTACGAGAGTATCATAATTTTAATAACGAAAAGTGTAAATGGTGTGATTTTTTTCACCCGTTGCGTGCTAAATTATTTCATGAATATTTTATCATGTTGCGCGCGCGCGCGCGCGTGCATTAACGTTACATCCATCAATTAATTCTGCGCTGCGCGAGGCAACGTGAAACATAAAAATAACTAATGATTAATGATATACCCGTTGTAACGGTGTGCTCGCGCGATTATTAGACTATTAATATTGGACACTCACGAACGACTGTTAGAAATTTTATTGCAATTTTATTGTGCAATTTCGTAGCTCTTAAAAAATCCCTTCCCTTCGTAAATGTATTTCGTTTCCGAAATGTCAGACGAAACAACTGATCGTTTTTCTCCCGCAATCTCGACCGGACGTTAAGTTGCGGCTTCGATCAAAAACTTCCTTTCGACGCTCCTCTCGAAAGGATTTTTCTTCTGTCAATACTGGATCATCACGCACACACGCGCGCACGCAGCGAGTATAAGTAATCTCGTATCTTTCTCGCGTCTTTTATCCGAAATTTTCCGCGGACATCTTCCAGGACGTGAAATTTTCTTCCCCCTCGGGGGGAGGCGGCAAAAAATCTCCCGCCGTCCCGCGAATCACGAACGTCGTCGTCGTGAGAAAGGAGAGCCGCAAACTTTTAACCCGCAACGTCCCGTTTGCGCGTCCATCGTCCGCCGGTTGACAAGTTGAAGGGAGCAAAGGCACGGGAAAAGGGGAAGGAAGAAAAGTCCACGGGCTCTTCTCCGGCGGGATAAAGTTGTCGGCGAAACTGGCGATGAAGAGGCAGCGGCGGCCCCGCGGCGCGATGAAAGGCGATAAATAAGGCTCGATTGGATTCCCGCTAGTGGTCCCGCAAGTTTTACCTCGCGGTGCGAAGCGACCCTTTAACTCACACGCGCTCTCAATCCTTAACTATCTCTGACTCACCCCTTCCGCGCGCGCGCGCACACATTCGGCCGCGCTAACTCCGGCCTAACTGGATTAACCGATCCGTCGGAACTAGACCGCATTTCGCCGTCGCGTTACGACGCTTGTATCGCTTGTATCGCGCCGAACCGTTTCGCGATAACGATCACTTCTCGAGCGAGACTATCTCTCTCTCTCTCTCTCTCTCTCTACTCAGTTATGTGAATTTTACGAGGGATTGTATTACCCGTCCGATTGTGTAAACTGAAAACGAGCTGCATGGAAGTTCTAATTTTTGTGCCACCACCGTTCGCGCGCCATTATTATATTATTTAAATGCGTTAGCAAGCAGAGAGAGGAGGAGTCTGAAATTATTCTTCTCGCAAGTTCTTTTTTTTTTTTTCCCCTCGCTCTTTGAAAAGTTTGATACAGCGGGTTATTCAGAATGACAGGACGCGGAACACAAGTCCCGAGCACTCTGATGCGAAAGTGATGGCTAAGTATGGCACTCATTATTTCGCAAGGAAAAGTCTATAATTTCATCATTATGAGAGAGAGAGAGAGAGCGCGAACAAAAGAGTTCGGGTATAAAAATGCAAGCGCGCGCCGCGCGAACCCTCATTTCCATAATACACTGCCTGCCTCTTAGGATACTGCCGCATCGACAATGAAAATCGGTTGCGTAGGTACTTGGAAACAGCGAGCGAGAGCGAGAGAGAGGCCCAATAATAAAAGTTCAAGTTTGTCGAACTTTCTTAACTTGAAACGCGAGACAATGCGCGCGAATTAATTAATTCCTCGCGATCTCTCTCTCCGCGTGCTCTTTAAAATATTCTTTCGGACAACGTTCGTTTTCAGAAAAATACAGTTTTTTCCAAGCGAAAGCGGGTCGGGTCATCGGATCGTTTCCGAACGAAGTAGTTTCCCTCCCTTTAGCGAAGGATTATGACTTTTTATGCGTCGCGAGTCTCGTTCTATCGACGAGACTCCCGTAGTGGCCCTTAGGAGCCTCCGCATGAATAGAGCGCCCAGACGTGGGACGCGCCAATGCAACCGCCGTCACAGGTTTCGACCTTGGGATGAGAGAAACGAGAGGACAGATAGAGGGAGACGATGGTCTAGGTTTCCATTTATCTCGAGCATCCGCTCCCGAAGGAGCCGTCAACGTCGTCAGGAAAGATCTCCCTCGAATTATAGCCAAGCAGGCGCAACCCTCTTATGTAGAGGGTGCCGGTGAGCAAGGCTGCCGAGGATTGACCGCAGGCTCGGGAAC
This sequence comes from Pseudomyrmex pallidus, assembly GCA_014825455.1. Lineage (NCBI taxonomy): Eukaryota > Metazoa > Arthropoda > Insecta > Hymenoptera > Formicidae > Pseudomyrmex > Pseudomyrmex pallidus. The sequence goes on from QVNV01002335.1 coordinate 12,966, forward strand.
CCCGGGCGTGGAACTCGATCAAATATAAATCGCGAATCCCGGGCTTACCGTTCGTCCCATTCTTCGATATCGGAGTCAATCCTAGTTTACAGTCGCCGTATATGTCGCCCCGATAGATCGCAAGGAGAAAGAGAGAGAGAGAAAATCTCGAATCCGCAATGCGATACATACATATTTCAGGAGGAACCGATTGGGGTGAGAGGGAGAAGGTGCGACACGGTGTGACGCGGGGCGGAAAGGCGGAACGCGTTTCTTCTTTTCTTCTCTATCGAAACTACTCTCGTACGCGCGTCCCAGTTTCAACACGGGGAACATTAAGTCCGATCGACAATAATATTTCGAGCGTAAACAAGTTCCGAGCAATATTCCAACGGCCAAAACGGGAGGATTCTCTCTCTCTCTAAGTTATTGCGTTTATGCAGCCGACGCATTGCGCGCTAAACCGTTCTCTCGGAGAGAATTACCGTTCGCGCGGATGACAAACAACGTATCGAAACATATACTCGGACTCGTGAGTCAGCTCTCTCAAAAGCTGAAGCAATTGGCGCGGTATCCTCCCGTGAAAAATCGTTTTCGCAAAGAGGACCTCTGTTTTTACAGCAAAAAGAAAAAAAATAAAGAAGAGAATACGAAATCTGGTGTTTGTAGTATTTTACGTTTTCTGTCGCTTCAAAAAAAAATAACGCGGCTAACACGCGTAATTCTTGCGACAGCAGCACAAATACATAACCCCGCAATACATCGCTTATCGGAACATTCAGTTTTCCCTCTTCGCTTTTCACCGTCGCGGAAACAAGCCACGTTTCGAGACGTTTCGAAAATCCAATTTCATATAGCGAGGTGGGGGACGAGGAGAAGGAAAGAAAGAAAGAGAGAGAGAGAGAAGAGAAGGTCTTGCACAACGCGCGTCTACAGAGCCAATACCCCGAGACGGTTGAAAAATACAATGTGCCTGCCGAGAGAGCGGTCGAGCTGGATTTTCTAAGTGTAGTTGTAATACATCAGCGATCTGCTACTGGCACCGAGATTCCTTCCGCAATAGCTACTCCCGTCCCAACGACACATTCGAGAAAGATTCCGCGCGTCAATACTGTGAATTCCGGCACGTTGGTTATATTAAATTCCTCGTCTCTGTTTTTTCGCGCACGCGTCCGAGTAATTGTTGAATTCTTGTTGTTTGTTTTTCTCTCTTTTTTTTTTTTTAATACGCATATAGTTAATGTTTAAATGCGCGAACTGATTTTCGCCCGCGGCAAAAGCTTTCGACGGCTTTTTTTTTTTTTTTTGGTTTTTTTTTTTTTGATAAAACGTATATAATCACTGCTATATCTTTTCACCGAGAATTGATATAAATCTGTAAATCCGGAATTAAAGTAGCGCGATGTGAGCGCGTATTTTTTTTTTTTCACAGTATAAACTTGTGTCGGTGCGGTTGTTACATTGTTCTTAAAAGTTTAATTTACATCCGTTAATAGCTCTATTTTTTTCAGCGCGCATTTTTTCGTGACGCGACGAATTAATGCTGTTTGTATTTTTTTTTATGTTTCGCGCCTGATGCGTTTTTTTGTTTTTTTTTTTTGAAAACGAAGTCCCGCGGGAAAACTAGCGGAGAGAGAGAGAGAGAGACAGAGGCAATGATGACGCGCGAAATATATCTAACATGTAATCTATGTAAATTGAAAAAATATTCTTTCATATTTTTTCGCAATGTTGTTTATATTTGTTCATCAAATTCATCGGATGCGCGCTGAAATTTTACTTCATTTATCTATCCACGGTCTGCTCTCTTATTGTTTGAATGACGATAAACATTGCGAAATTGATTAATGTACACGGTATGTTACACTATACACAAACTATGTATACAATCACTATCAAAAATATGCAATATTCGTATAAAAGCAAATATAAATGGCAAATATATTGACGGCCAAAAACACTGCGTTACTCGCTCGTTTTTTGCCACAAATACCTTTCGCGTCGGCGTACGTCACACACTGACACGTTATCATTCCACTTTTCCTCTTTTTTCCCCGTTCCCCATCTCTCTCTCTCTCTCTCTCTCTCTTCTCCACGAGTATAACTCGCGTGCGGAGGTCGCGTTGACGTTTTAATACCGACGCTCGACGGCAATGCATTATTACGCAATTACGCTTCGATAGCGGAATAATCGAGTCCGCTGTCTGAATTACACGGTGTTGCCTGGAACGACGCGTAACGAGTATCACAAAAGATAACGTTATCTATTCACCGAAAACAACGCGCACACACCCGTTGGGGCAAAAAAAAAAAAAAAAAT
>QVNV01002336.1:0-29566 GCA_014825455.1 Pseudomyrmex pallidus
TTTACGTAATCTTTTTTGAGAAAAACAGATTCAATCTATAGAATAAAATTGCGTTAACTCTAAATGCATTTCGAACGATATCAGTCATGATTCAGGACAGGAGTGACGGATTGACCTGCTTACCTCTCGCATGTAGGCCAAGGGAGAGATACCGCGAGATGTATTGATTGCTACAACACGATTTATTTTTTCTCAAAATATATTTTTTATTTTTCGCTGCTGTGGGATTTTGCGTTACGATTAAAGACACTTATATTATAGTCATCGCTGTTTCATATAATATCTGCATCTTATTTGTTTGTTTTTTTTTTTGTCAATCATCAAGTTGTGTAACATCGAGAATGACCCTAATAAAGATAGCTCGCTTTTCTATTTAAAGCATCTATCTCCACAATTCTCAGAATATATACACGTTACATTAAGAGCGAAATGCAAGGTTTATATTCGAGATGTATTGATTCGTTCGATGCATCTAATGGCGATCGCGAATAACACAGCTACATCGATTTCTGTTTTCGCGGTCATGCACATGCAAAAATGTTCTAATACAAAGATGATCAATCGCAACAAGCCGGAATTTCGGTTATCTTTGCGCGTAAAGCTATAAGTGTACATTGATTAGCATTTGTCGTAGTAATGGTATCTCGGACTGCGACAGCCATCACGATTCATAAGCGGAGAAAGACGCGTACTCAAGGTCGTCAGAGACGTCACAGGCAGTAAGCTCCTCTAGCTTCACGTTGAAGTTTCTTTGACCTGTCGTGAAAGAGTGCCTTACTATAATGTACAAAGGCGGGGACAATACGCATCCCCTCGATGTTATACAAACGTAGAGAGAAACTTGACATGGGAAAACTAGCTGTTGTGACAACATTCACATTGAGTTACTAGCTTAATAACTCGCGTAGTGGGCGTCAGCATGTGTGACAAGTTACGTTTTATTCTATTCTTGTGTTTATCGTCGATAATGTTATTGATATTTGGTGAGTGCGATTTTTTTCGTCGTCTGTGTTTGACTCAGCATGGTTACGAGTGATCGGAAGAATCGCGACGAATAATCTACAATCAGATAAAGACGAAACTTTATATAGAGCGCCGCGTTTTTTATTTTTAACAGACAACATTGGCATTTTAACGAATATTCTTGCATTTTCGTAACGACCATTAGATTATCCGCTCTGCAAAATTGAATGATTGAGAATCTTTCGAGCAAACATTCTGTAAGAAAGCAGTTTTGCTCCAATCGATTTTGAATCCTATATGGAATTGAAACGAGATGTCGAATCAAAGAAAATTCAGTTATGGAAAAAGGGTATGTTATTATATATAATAATGTCGGAAAAGAGATAAAGCCACTTTGATAAAGACTGCTGGAAGGGACTGGGTTAAACATCGGTCTAATCCAGTATTTTTCTGAAACACATATACAATAGCATGTATAATCGTATGTCGAATGCGTTCGTAATTTTTGTTTGATGTTAAAATAGAGTTTTTTATAGTAACAAATAATAAATGTACATAACAAATAAAAACGTGACTTTGCATTCTTTGCAATATTTAAATAAGCTTCTAAATCTTCTAATATATTGGCAAAAACACGTAAATTGGAAACATAAACGTGATCTTTCTTCGAAGTTGAGACGCAAAATCCGTTTTGTCATATTCCTCTGGTATCATTTACATCTGGGAAGAGGCTTAAGTGGAATTTACCTCTTATTCTTTCAGAAACAAAAAAAGCGATTGTCACGAAAACTAAAAATACTGAAGTTTGATGAAATGACGATATTGACGCAATATCGACCGCCACTAATTGTTTTTTGCTAATTTTGCAAGCCTGTATTATTTCTACACTCTCTCTCTCTCTCTCTCTATCTATCTATCTATCTACCTATCTATCTATCTTCCTTTCATTAATCCTACCACGTATATTCCGTAACACGAAAACTCTCTCTCGTCAATCACGCGAAACACCAAGTTTGTACAATATATTTCTCTTACTGATACACCGATCGGGTGATTATTAAAGGGCCGTGGCTCTGATAATTGCATTCGATTGAGGCGAATGATGGATTTCCGAAATTGTCTGCGTCAAACTTATTACGATGTGTTTGTTTTAATTTTGAAAAAGCGGTGTGTGTAAAATGTTTTTAAAACTAATTTTAATATTATAAAAAATTATCTCGTAGGCATATGTGATATTTTTTCTAAAATAACGTTAACTTCTGTTGTCGCAATTAAAAGACACACCTAAGTGTATTATAGAATTGTGTTATTGTATTGTCGTGCGTGATTATTCTTTCTAATATTAAATACGTCGCGGCATTTAAACTTTTTATCGAAATAATTCAAACAATAACAATACTAAATACTCGCGTTACACGTTAGTTGATAATTGTGTTTCGCATTCTATACGCATATCAGCGTTAACATGACGTTTAACACTTTGCGTGCAAAGTGTTGCTATCTCGCTCAAAAGTTTTTTTCCTGTCGTATATGTGGTAAACGTGCGTCCGAGATTATAATTAGACACTGATATCGTTGTGTCTATTAATATCAGGTGTACTGAACTAATTTTGCGTGTAATATCACGTACTTGTGACGATTAAAGCAAGATCAGGGGACGCGATAGGAGCGGTAACTCTTTGCCGCTCTTGGTAGTTGTTTACACGGTATACAGTTATGTAATAAAAAAAAGTGTATTCGTAGCAGTGTGTGAGTTATTTATACTAAGAAGAAGAGGGTTTAATTATCTTCGATGTTCACGCACGTAATTGTTTTTACGAAATCGCTGACAAAAACAAATTGATATAAAATACAAACTTTGACTTGCGTACAAAAGTATATGTATTGCTGCTATTTCAATAGTTTTATTAAAATATATATTGTTTAGCTGGGATGAATTTTTGCGATGTATCATTTACGTATACGAACCAATTGACATTTGAGCTGTCCGTTTGTTAGCTTTGTTGTTCTTTCTATATGTAATATAATACCGTGTGAGAATTTCGTGCGCAAAATATGCGGCGGTTAGAGTAACAGAATGATTAAAAACTTAATTAATATGGAGACCATGTGCGAAGGCTCGGAACGCGCGCGTTTCGAGGGCGCACTTTAAATTCTATTCCGCCGCAAAAGATTTATAAGAACACCAGAAAGTCCAATAATTACGCCGGATGAGCGTATTTGCTGCCGCGACAGCGGCAGTTCTTTCTCGATAAAATTCCTCGCATCTCTCTTTTCGTTCTCGCGCGCGCTCTTTTGAAAAAGAAACATCTCGCGTTCTCTTTATTTTCGCTTTCTGAAATCTTGCTCCAAGAAGTTACGGCATTGCAGTGTGCCGGGGTTCTCTCCGCTCGTCGTCGTCGTCGAATCGATTCGACAGAGGTTCTTCCGCGCGCTTCCAACCTCGCGAACGGCAAACGCCCTGCTGCAACCGTCGGCATTTTTTGCTTTTCGCTTTTTTCTTTTTTTATTGGAGCTATAACAGTCGACAAGATATGTATATATACATATATATATATATATATATATATATGTATACACACGCGAGAGGCATTACATAATGCGACAATATAGTAAGAAGAAATTTAAAAAGTAAAGAGAGAAAAAATTTACGGACGACATGAATTTAGTCATCAACAAGTCTTCAAATTTTCCGGTTTGTGTCTCTAAAATGAGGATCTTTATGCAAAGATTCGTAATCGTTATTAAACTTTGACGCAAGAGAAACGTTTACTAAATGCCACGAATGTTTAACAATCATTAGCAATCATTTTATTTTGATATCGTCGGAGAGAAAATGCGTTTAGAAATATTTATGCACTATGATTATATGAAATATATGCAATTTAGTAAAAAAAACATTATGAATAATTTATAAAATAAAAATCAGCATGTAATAATATGTGTAAGCATTTATAAAGAATGAGTAAGGATAATACAGTAGTAGAGATTTATTCCTAGTAAAGTGAAAATATTTCAAGTGATATCTTAATTTTCTGTCACTTTTGATTTATTACATCGCGCAGAGAGATGTTAAAGTTAATAGCTTCAAGCTAAGTGCTTTAAAAGAGTGCGGGTACATATACGCTTGAAATTTTTTATCCGCCGTCTCTTTGGCTTCCCTTGAAGTGGATTTAAAATATTGTTTATCACGTTGCATACAACAGTATTTTACTTTTATTTGCGACAATGATGAAGTTTTTCGGGACAGAAAAAAATTTATATTAATGTATCTTCAACAGTTCATTTTACATACGAATACAATTCGTATTGATTAATTTGATCGGAGATACTGAATGAATGATAAAATACAGTTTTGGTAACACATCTGAAACAATTTGGCGTATCTTGCGTGTTAAGTCATGCGCTTTTTTCTTTATTTAATCGTTTATCGCAGCGTAACAGATTATGAATTTGTAAATATAGTAAATGAGTACATCGATTAGATTATTAACGCGTTGTGCGCGCGCAACTGAGCATAGGGGTTTTTTTATATAACCGCATATTTCTGCATCATGTCTTTGCAATATATCTCCGCGTCGTATATCTCGCTGCAATAATTTTGCATTTGAACGATGAGTCACGCTGCTAATTACCGCCAATATGATCATTATTTTTACACAGATAATCTCTCTCTCTCTCTCTCTTTGTCTTTTTTGTTTTACTAGAACACAACGAGCGCGCATAGCGAGCTCCACATTACGATACACACACACATACATTTTTATACGTTTTTTGACATTATCTCATCCGCGAATCATAAAAAATATTACCATGTAATTGCGTAGTGTCAAAGTTGCGACACAAGTAACTAAAAATCAATCAGCGTCGCGGAAAAGCGGCAACAATTAATATCGAGAGAATCGACTCTAATTTTTAACACATATTTTATTTTTTTTGTTTTACTGTCGTCGACTAGAGTATACAAATACTGCAAGCTCTTTGATCAAGAACCTTCTATTACATATTTTCGCAGCTGCACCTCTTAAAGCGGAGATAGAAATACAACATCCGCTGGAAGTATTAATGCAACTGACGTTTACACGGTGACTTTGCGCCTTTTTTTACATAGTATATAGCACATCATAATTAACAACCATATTGGTTTCTTGTAAAACCTCGACCTACTTTTCTGTCGAACACTGAGTACGTATTTCCTTTGTGTGCTGTCATCGAGCACGTATTTCTTTAATCTTTTTTTAGTACAATGTCATTCTCATCCCGTTTCACAAATCTTCCATTACTAATATATCGTATGTGTGTGTGTGTGTGTGTGTGTGTGTGTGTGTGTGTGTGTGTATACTGCGTGTGTGTAGGGAATATACAAAGATTTCATAACAATTGTAGAAAATAATCCACTTAATACTGTAATTGAAAAAGAATACTAATTACTAAAATATTATTGGAGGTATTCTGCATAATCTTTCAGCTATTGGATATATATCGTATGTACACTAGCGATCAAAAATTTGCGGAATTGATGCGGAGCTTTAAAAGCAAGAATGGTTTTTTCGTGCCTATTCCGGGGAATTTTTGATCGTTAGAATACGTCAGATTACATATGTATAAGATTACATATGTACTACATTAATCCTAATGAGTATTTGATTGAGGCTATGAATTAATAAGCGATAAATTAAACCGACGAATTTGCAATTTATTCTGAACTATCGTTTCGCGCGAAAACATTTGTTTTATCTACAAAATAAATATGTCCGCGATAACAAAAACGATCTTTTGGACAAAAGTCTTGTTGTTGTTAGAATATGTCACCGACGTGAGACTTTTGGCGCAGAAAACGGGAGTTTTCACGGCGGAAATATGGAAATATCGACGGCGCGGCGGCCTCGTTACGAGATGGCGCCGAGCAAATTGAACAATAATCCGCAGACTCGGCGGGTCAGCTGTAATTGTACCCGGGTGTGAGTGTGTCGTAAGTGGAACGTGGTTGTAGCAAAATAATGACGCGCGCAAATCGTTCGAAGCGAGTCACAAGTTCTCGGCCTAATCAAACCCGAGTCGCGCTTTGCAACTGTTTTCAAACGCGATGACGTTTCTCTCCTCTTCTTAATATTCCTAAATATATATTTGACGCTCATCCCGCTATTCGAGCACTTTACAACATTGAACTTAAAAAGCAAATCCGGATACGAGCAAATTTCTTTAACAATTTTAGTCACATAACTTCAATTAGCAACGGTTGGCGACCACATAATAGTTAATATTATGTTCGCGTATTTCGCTATACATTGGCTCTATCGGACTTCTTTAGAAATAAAAAAATGTATAAAAATTCTTGAAAAATTCCTGAAAGCGTTACTCCGATAAAAGCTCCGATAATTGATAACCGTTAGATTTACGTGATATATCATCTGCTGATATTCCGCACACACACAATCTATGATATCTTCGTTACTTAAAAACATCGATCGTTGATTAAAATATATACGACGATATTGTCCTTGAGCGGCACTTTGCAAGCGCAAACTTCCCTTCTCTGTCTCTTAAGCAAGATTGTATGGTCGAACTGCTTTCGAAATGTTATTCCTTCAAGTACGCGAGCGGTATAAGTTGACCTGATCGATGTGCTTGTGATCAGCGTTCTAATTGCCATCGTAAATCTTTCGTTATAATCTTCTCTTTTGTCTCAGCGAGACAAGGAGAGAGAGAGAGAGAGAGAGAGAGAGAGAGAGAGAGAGAATAAAAAATAATTCGTGCGCCGCAGCGGGAGTCGAGAATTAATCGTCCTCGATATTCGGGAGGAAATATCTGAAAAAGAATGTAAGTTTCTTGAGGAAGATAATAAAATGAAAAGTATAGAACATGAAAATTACAAGTGTACAGAGATTGTCAGACGTGTTGGATTAAATTGTAACAATACGAATGGATCCGCAAAACGCAGTTTAAATGGATTGCTAGTAATTGTTACAGCTCAAGTCATGCTGGAACGCAATTTCACCGGCCACAAAGTGATAGTTCTACTTCTAAAGTGACACATATATGCGGCTTTTGTGAGGCCATGATGTAGGTCAACATCGCTCTTTTGCACCTTCCTTTATTCTTAATCAAAGAGTAACTTTGCGCAATGCGCTTGATCGTAATAATCTTTTACGGAATGTCAATAAAACTAATCCTACAAAAGAATACTTTATACACATACGACTCTTGTACGTGTTTATTTTACAATTCCACATATAAAGTTTTGTTAATGTTCACACATATAAAAAGTTTTTTTTATTATATTTCCGAATATTATTTTGCGTTCTGTCTTTTTTTTTTAAGTTTTTCAATTTACAAAATGAGAGGTACAACTTGATTATAGACATAACACACTTTATATTATACAAGTTTATATATTACAGAATTTATAAGAAAGATTATCTTTCAAATCACGTCAAATTTGACAGCAATAAACGGAACATTTTTTCGCTGCTTTTTCCAGCAGCAAAATAAATAAATTAAATTTACATTTAAATTTAAATTTACGTATGCTTTAGTTGCTTTGACATAAGATGTGAAACAAGCTTGAAGAAATTAAGCTTGTAAAATACATCTCGTACTTTACTCAAATTAAAGGTGACATTTCCTCCACAGTCGCTCGCTAAAAATCTAAAAACAAAAATATAAACATGATTTTAATTATATCGCTGTCTTCTTGTACGCGATCAATTTTTAAGATAGAAAGTTTCGGTTGGATCAGTTAAGATCTTATTAGTCTTCGCAGTTTATCGTTTGGTATACTTGTCTATTCTTTGCACTTTTCGTATCGCCAACAATATTGATTTTACGCTTCAATTTGATTGTTCATTTTATTTTCGATGTTATTTCCAAGAGCAGAGAATACTTGGAGACAGTGCATTAATTAGTATATTAATTAAAGACAAATCTATCGCGCTTCGAAACGTGTTAGCGTTGTTACGGTCTTAATAGTCTTCTCTTGAGACATGTCAATTTCTGTACATCGCTATAGAATGTACTTTGACGTTTTTTTTTCTTTTTTTTGTAAACCAATTACTTTGTTTGTATTTGCGAAAGTCACTGTAGACTAAATTGTCGTAAATAATACCATCACTCTGTTTCGCTGTTATACACATTCATCGTTTATTATTTCTCAAATTCTTTTTTTTTTGTTTTGTTTTGTTTTACTCTTCCCAAGATGTGACAGTAACCCGACATAAATCCATTCCCATTACTCGTTCGCGCCCATGTGAAATTTGTATCACGAAGCAAGAGCTTTTAATAAAGTGTCAATACGATGTTTTCTGCGTCATTTGACTTTGGTCGACGTCGTTTCTTTTCAAGAAACTTAAACTCTTCTCCAATCAAACGCGCGGTGCATTTTACATTCTCTTAAATTCATTGTTGTTATTTCTTTTCTTATAACGGTTTTGCATATATACATACATATCTTTTGTGACATTATTGTTTTATCTTATTCTACCGTCGCGAAATAAACTTCACTTTTCCTTTTTTTTTCTTTTATATCTACGCAAAAAAAACACTAAATCCCGAAACAAGTTACAGGATCTGCGCGAACAAATATTTTTATGTGTGCAATGCGCGAACTGCACATGACGCTCTCTTTCGCGAGTATACGAGCGAAAATACAACGGTGGAGTCGTGCGAGATAGGTAACTGATAAATATAACCGGTCAAAGGCTACTGTGGCCGCACACGACCGCAGTTACAATAACAGTATAGCTTCGAATTTTATCACTACCATATTTATTTTCATTTTACTGCGGAATTAAAGATTTTCTTTTGGTCTTACCATTACAAAAACAAAAATATATGCGTATAAGAAGAAACACGCTATGTTCCTTTTCTTTTTACAGTGAAAATGCGTATGTTTCTGAAAAATAATTTGCGCGATTTACAAAAGTTTGATGTGAAACAATTCAAAATATTCCTTTTTATTTTGAAATTAGAGTCAATTGTGTGGTCGGATGCACTTCTACACGCACGATGCACTACACATTTGAAAAATCATACGATTCAGGATCAAAGTGTGTAATAATGACTGAGATCGATCACTGTGCATTTTAATTGACGCGTCAAAAAGAAAATTCGTTATCGTCACTGTCGCTTCACATTATTCGAGCGTATCGACAGTGATGTGCAACACACAATATGCGCATTTTATTTGATACAGAATTTACGCATTTTGTACAAGCTTGCGACGACGTGCGGCTGCTTCATGAAAATAACAATGACGTTTAGAAAATTATGTAAACTATGTAAAAGAATATCCAAAATCACAAATTGCTTAATTTGCATTATTTTAAAAACACATTTTCTCGTTTAGAATTTTTTTGTTACATATAAGTGCAAAAATCGCAATAACAAATATGTAACTTACTGGCTCACTACAATCTCACATATTTTTCTTGATGTTGTCTGTGTACTAGTCAATGTTCAAGCTTTCATAAGCACCGCATTTATTGTTGAATTGTTCGTTGTTACTGTTATCACGAAGCATAGCTAAAAAACATTAACTGATCGTTATTGTGATTGTAACTGAATGTTTCTTGCTTGCAGCACCAGAGCGCCGCCCAGGCATTGGTGAGTCGCATGTCTTTTTCTTTCTTTCTCTCAAATGACCGAAATTGCTATTAACTCTTCTTGTGGTATATGTTCGAATTAAATTATATGACTGCGCTTACAAATTTAGTATATAATGATATCAACTATATAACTGTGCTTACAATTAGTGCAATTAGTAGTCATTAATTTGTTTTATAGAAATAATGAATAATCTGAATCGTTGATGATAAGAAAACCACAAGAGACAGTTGATAGAAATTGGGGTGAATATATTAACATATCTCTTCCTTTTCACTAAATCATAATATCAAAATCAGCTGCATCATGATAAATGTGTAGAAATTCACCCTTTCCGAATTTTCATTTGAGACATGTCCTGTGTTCAGCGTGTACAATACGTTGATTCTGAATGCAGTGAGCCCACAAATACACAAGCTCATCAATTATTTGAATTTCAAATGAAATATATAGCCAAATAATAATTTAGAAACTATATTACGACTGCGTTCCGTTTTGCCACTCGTAGATAAAATAACATAAGTATATACAATTAATGTTATATATATTACGTATAAAAAATGTTTGAAAAAATGTTTTTAGATGTGTGAAAGGTAAGCTACTTGCATCAAAAAATCGAAAAGTTAGAAACCCAACCTATATGTGGTGTATGTACATAATAATTTAGACATATACAATTTCGGCTATGTTTAATCGATACAATGTTTAACTTACCACGTTCAGTTAGCATTGAACCGAAGATCGCATGGTATTGTACAATTTTCAAAAATGACTCGGTGCGCTGAATTTCAATGAACAATCAGCGAGATTGTTTCAACATGATCGGTGAAAGCTTGCGCCAAACCAGCCAGCTAGCCAGTTCGATTCAAACGAGATAGAGACGTGGAATGATGGTCAGATGCGCGTGAACATCAATCTGTCTATATAATCGCGCGATAATCTCGTCTTGCTTTTGCGATAAGACCAACGATGATGCGCCACGGCGCTTATTGAGTGATGATTTTCACAGCAGCAAATCGCGATTTTTGTGAAGAATGTACGAATCTCAAGACAAACAATTAATATTTCTGTATAAACTGCAACTCAAAGAATCACTCACTTTGAGTCAAAAGAGTACAACAGTATTTCTTTGCCTCCTCGTACAGTACAAAATAGTTTACTTTTGAACAGCGAAAAAATCCAATCGCTCGGATAATTAAATTGTCAGGCCAATCGGCGGGAATCTCTTGCAACCTTTCGCGTGATCGATCTATCTCTTTTTTTTTTTTTTTTTTTTTTTTTTTTTTTTTTTTTTTTTTTTTTTCATCGTTAGTACGGTATCGGCCATTTCCTTAAAATGAAACTTCCTGTGCCAGAGTAAGAGATAAAGAAACGCAAAATTATTTTACCTTGAACTTTTCCGTCTTTGGAGTTTATTAGGCTAATATTTTATATAAGTGTATATGAAGACAGCAACACAGTATGAAAATTTGTGATTTTAGAAGAATCGAGCAATAATGTAAGAAGTGTTGCTGTTAGATAGAATTTGTCAGAAATATATTTATGTGTGTGTGTGCGCGCGCGCGCGTGCTTGCAATTATCCATTATTCAGAACACTGTTCGAGAAAGCTTGCGCAAAATAATTTTACATGGATGTGCAACTAGATTGGGAGTAAAAGTTAGGTAATTTCAATCGTATTGACTGGTCTTTGGGATAACCGATTCGAAGTGAGAGACTTCGACGAGACTCCAGCTAGTTTTGCACGCTAGAGCAACTGTAGTTGCCGTAAACTTCTTCCAATTTGAGGCTTTCGAGTACCTCTTTGCAATTGACATGGTACTCACTGATTATATCGCCATGACATGTATCATTGTGCTTGTTAATTTTCTATATCTGTCGTCGACGCAAACTTGATTAGAACGCGCAATTTTATGTGCGTTATTTTATGTATTTTTGTTCGCATATATTATTATTTCAAAAATATGTTATTATATATATTTTTTACATGTTTGGTTTTACTGCAGTTTTAATATTATTATTATTATTTAGACACAGAGAGTTAATTTCTCTCTTCTGCGGGGAGAGTTAATTTTCTTCAAACTTTTTATATATCTGCTTCTCTGCAATGATTATCGATTATTGCCGTGTATGTGTGTGTGTGTTTATGTAAAACAAGAGCGTTGTAATAAACAAACTCAAAATCTAGCTTGAAAAATATTTTTGGTCAACTAAAAGGCTCTCGCCCTGTTTCACATTGAGTATGCAAATGAATTCTTTAACCTTGCTGTCTAGGCCAACTTGAAGATTAAAGAGCTAATATTGGGAGTTTTAATATGTTGCATGCAGGAAACCTCATTATGCAGTTATGTATGTATAATTTTATAATTCATTTATCTTTTTTGACATGTACGCCGAATTCCCCGTTAAACATTTTCATTATAGTTCTATCCCGGAAAATTGCGAATATAGATTATTGTATATGTATATCTTTTGTTCTGACTAATGTGAAATAATAAGTATAGTGTATAACCAAACCTTTAACGCACAACTTTTGCGTTAAAAGTTCTTCATATGTATCGACTATGTGTATCGCAACAGAAATAGAATTTCGTGTGACATTTATAATTCTGTGAGACGTTGTCGCCATTGACATTTTAGATTTAAACCGCTTCAAGCATAGTATATGACGCAGAATAGAATTTTAAATTACGATTCTGCGCAAAAGTTAAATGTTGTAACATATGTTACTAGTGTAATAATACTTGTTTTATTAATTTTCAAATATTCTGTTACAAAAATGCAATATGTCCATTGTTAGCTTTCGTCTTCTAATAAGTATTCAAAGAGCATTATTATTGTAAAATATTCAAAAGCAAATTTAATTAAAATGTATGTTTTTATTTCGTACGGTTTTGCTCTCAAATTAATCTTGTATATGTGCTGCTTTAAGTGATGACTTGTAAAACTCTAATTAGAATTTACATACTTCTCATATTTTTTGTATATTTTACTAAACTTATGCATGTTACTGATATGTTTGTGACGTAATACTGTGTGTATTTGTTTATTTTTTAAAACAAAAAATTCATTTGTGAAGAACTATACTCGTGCTTGCGATACATCATATTGACATCTGTCATATCTACACAAAAATTCGTTTTGTTTTTTTTATGTAGATAATTTTAATAGATTTAATTTCGCAAACAAGTCGTATGCACAATTTTTAATTTCTTATCTTGTTTTTTTAAACTACTTACTTATCACAAAATAATAGTAGATATCTCTCAATATATTATTACGTATACGCAGTGCATTTCTTGCATAATTAAAGCTAAGATATTTCTAGTCCGATGCGATATCACGGACTTTTAATTCATTGGCCAAATTAAACGCGACGTTGGCAAGCTAACAGAAATAAATGCAATTTTTTCTCAGTTAAAAGAAACTCCGAAAGAGGTATCGTGTAAAAGAGGAAAGCTGTGACATTTCTCAAAATAAATACGCCGGATGCAAACAAATTGTTCTCGACATGGTGTGCATTTCTTTTCACGTGCGCCAGTTTTTCTCCCATTCCGAAACATATATATATATATTATATACGTATATTAGAGAACTATATATATTTAGCAAAGATAATGCACTCTCGAGTTTTATTTTTAAAGTGATTACAAATTATCAATAGAAGATACCGAGGCCTAACATACATAATCGAATAAGGTCACGAAAAGTTGAATAATTTCGCGATATATTACCCGAGAGAGAGCGTTTTGATAATTTCTTCGATATCAACAAAAAAAAGCACACGGCTCGTGATCGTCTACACGAGAGAGAAACTTAACATGTAAGCGTTAAACTAACTCGCATACATTTACCGCGAGTTCACGTAAGCTGCTTATACCTCGTCCGTGTGCGCTCGGCTTAACACGCGAGCACCAAGCACGTTGTAACAGCCGACAATCTGTCATAAAGCACACTCCTTTCAGCGATGACAATATTCAGTCGGAAAATGGGAACGAGGCGACACACAGTCTCTCATACAATTTTCGATACAACTATCTTTGTCATGTGACATTTTGAAACTTTTTCCGTCCGATATGTAATGTTTTAGATGAAACTGGGCACTAATTATCGCGCGTGCATTTAACCACGATATGAATAATAGTATTATACGCAATTTCCTGTAATTTTGCGACAGTGCGCAAGAGTGTGTTTTATGTATTTTCGGACTATTCATTACTTTCCTGTATTACTGCAAATCATCCATTTCCGTGACAAAAGTCCATTCGTTCCCTGTTTATTCGAATCGTTACGTTTACGGGCAAAAAGTGTCTTCTAATCTTGCTCTTGCATCGATTTTTGCGCGAGTCGGATATTTCCGACACGAAAAGAATTCGACGGCGAAGGGCGAGAAAGAGAACAAAGCGCGTCCCATCTTTCTGAAAACGCATTCATAACTTCCGAGAAATGCTGGGAAAATTCGTCGATCTCGTCATGATTCGTTACTTTTTTGATATGAAATTCCACACACCGATTGCTGTAACGGATAGATCTCTATTCGGCGAATCGACCGCGAGTTTGCGCTTCCAGTTAAGTGACATTCGAGCGAGCTTTGCATTTGTCAGGCTTTGCGCGATCGAGTTAGTCGGCTTACAATTTAACGTTTGATGTTGGACACTCTTACATAGGCAGTATGATTTGTATAAGCGCATCAGTATTTTTGAATATTGAATATTTTATAATATATCTCTCTCACGCACGTATTGAAAGTATTCAAGCTTTTGTTCATATAAAGCATATAATTTATTATATGCATATTTATATTATAATGTACTTAAATATTAAATTACTCTATTAAATGAGGCGAACGTAAAACGAATAGCGTATAGCTCCGAGTTACGCGATATAGAAACGCTAACGTATAAATGAAACTTGGCTATCGACGAAATATACACATTTATTTATTTTTATTTCTTTACTTTTTATTTATTTATTTTTATTTATATACAAATTTCACAATTTGACAAGACACATATTTGATATATAAAAAATATCCTTTAAGTACACGGATACGTACATATCGTTGAAAATGAAGTTGTATGTACGTCGTGAAAAAAAGGAGCCACGCCGCAATTTTTCGACGAAGCGATCCCTGCGAAGATTCCTCCAGATTTCTCTGTGTGTGCTGCGTCTGCACTTCTTCTTCCGTCATTCGACTCGATATTACCGCACACAGGACTCTCTTCCGGCCTACTTGATGTCATAAAATGTTGAAGAATGAGAGCAAATTATCGCTGCGGAGACAATCAGCGAAAAATCCAAGGACGAAATTTTCTTTTATTTTATATGTACGCAAAACCTTCTTTGTTTCTCACAATTTCTTTTATCATGTCAAAAATTGCAAAAGGACATTTTGTAAGAAACACGATCTTTACGCGGTATATATACGAGAATGAGAGAGAGCTGTTGCGGATCGTAACTCGCGAGAAACGCGCAAAGTTCTGGAATTGATGAAAAATGTAAGCGAATCGACAGAGAGAGAAGTACAGATAGAAAGTTTCAAAAAATCGACAAATCTTTCTCAAGTCCGATGAAATACTTGATAAGTCGACTCAAGTTTCCTTTGAGTATACTTCGAAACAAAAAGAAGTAGAAGAAGTTACAAAATCAGTACGCAGATGGTCTTTTTCGATGGAAACTCTGTGTGACGTCAATCAAATATCTCGGATCTCGAAACAATCTTATATCAATGACGTATCCGAATTGCGATAACTAAGTAAACCGAGATATATTGTTGGAGCTTGAACATTGTTGAATTACGGCGCGCATGCTTTCGTAAAATTTTTTTTCTTAACGTGTTTCTATAATCGCGATGTTTAATTGCAAAAGTAAAGCGAAAAATTCTTCGCGTGTTTCGTCCCGCAAGACTATTAAATAATTTGTCAGATAGCAGCACACACGCTGTAACTGCATGTACACGAACATTTTTGCTTATTAATTCCTTTTCCCGTGAGAACGATAATTTACGCGCAGCAAATTGCAATCTTATCTTTTTAAGTTAGGAATAAAAAGCAAACGGTTAATGAGCAGCAAAGTTATTTTTGGTTATTATCAGAATCAAGGTAATATTGCTGACAATGAGCTGCGAATTATTCAAGTAGATACTATAAGAGTTTGATCCATAATATACACGCGTGTGTGCGCGCGCACACACACACACACAAAATATACATCTCATTTAAATATACGAATAGAATAATTTTGGTAGTTGCGCCGTATTGGATTTTTGCGCCGCATAAGTCATAAAAAATAGGAGTGAAGATAATTTACGCGCAACCACTTTGTTACGTGCGTTTATATTATATTAATATTGTGTTATGATTTCACTTTTTTATTGTTAATATTAACAAAATCATCATCAGTTTATAATTGATTTGTCAGCGTGATAAGTGTAAGCAATCATTTATTATACAAATATGTAAAATGATTGCAACAAATATCCGCGCATAAGATATTTTTCACCAACAAAAAAATAAAAATTTATGATTATCTTGACATAACAATATACATCGCACAACAATATATATGCCGTTTAACTTGCTTTTCGTGTGAGTTCGTAAACACTTCCTATCGATAAAACTCGCATGGGCGTTGCCACGAGTGACACACACACACACACACACACTTCGGTTATAGGATTTCATAATAGATACACCGCGGTAATTGTAACTCCTCTCTAATTCCTGCGGTTACAGACGCTTTTACCGTCTCAAAATTCAAATCGGGCCGCGCAGATGCTTCCGGTAATTAGAAAGTTCATTACTCCGACAAGGGAGTGACAACGACAGAAACTTCGTATTCTCGTAGTCGCACAGCTTGAAGTGAAATTTTGATGTGTATTGCGAGGACTCGCCTGGTCTTTGCGCACTTTAGAGACTCGTGTACACCTATTTCACATTCACGGCATCATCGACAGATATATGTGTCGATATGCCATTGATGGTATGAAGCCCACACACGTATTCTCGACTACCTAGAAAAGCGGTCCGTTTCTACGTCCCACGGAGCAGAAACTTCGCGCGCCGCAGATAAGGATGTCAATTGCAGCTTAAAATACAAACCGCGCACAATAAGTAAGACGGACAGCTGTAATAAATATTATACTTTTATACACGTGCGCGCGTTGTTATTTTTATTCTTAATGTGTGAAAAACAAACGTCACACTTGGTTGTTTCACATCGTTTTTTTTATCGTTCTGTCGCGTTAGAATTCCGCATGATTGTTCCACATTTGATATCAGAATAGGCATTCAAAATAAGATTATCGTGTTTCAGGTTATAGCGAGACCGCTCGATTCGATTATGTATTATGAGATTTTCGTAGAGCGGCGTCAAAATCACACAATATATTCTGGTCACACAGGACATGTCTGTAACGTCATTATTGCGCTTAACACAATCTTTGCTAACATCTTCGTCTCGCAGGATATTGCGAGTTACATGTCAGTTTCATTTAGTTGATCAAATTATACACTCTCTGGAAAACTTTTTCTTTTTTCTTCCAGGTGTCAATTCGGTCAACTATTTCCGCTTCCATTTTCGCGCACGCGGATACAGATATAAGAATAAATATAAATTAAAAAATGCACTATAGATTGTGAAGAAGAATCTTTAAATGTGTTTTCTCGTCTTACATCTTACCGATACGTCATAATTTGATTTTTTTTTTTTTTTTTTTTTTTGCCAAGTGTTGCTACAAGTGTTAGTACAGCATACATAACTTCTTTACGGTATTTAACATATCGCAATGTTCGTGACAGGCATTTACAAGTTGCGACATGCAACGATCGCAACTGGCACAATGTCGTTCCGCGACTAATATTATTTCGCTGTGCGCCATACAAGTTATTGTTGGAACGCGATTCACTAATGCGCACACACGGAACGAGATCTCTCGCATCCCTCGGATTTACTTCGTTGTCGTCATTCCGTAGCCGTCAGAAAAGTTGATATACGTCACGTTCCCGGGAGAAAAAAAACATCGGAAAAAGCATATACTATATAGCATTTTGATGAACTCGACGGATATAAAGACACGCGGATTTCGATCTCTTTGCCGTGTTGTATCACCTCGTTTGACTATACGTATTATCGATATCATTTTTACGTGCGCGTCGAGTAATATCTACGGAAATGACACGCAGTCCGCAGAGGGCGAGAAGATATTATTTTTTAGTTTTCATCCCTCTATATATATGTATATATATACATGTATACATAAATCTGCCATGGAATGTGCCGTAAATAATGTTGACTATAACTACTTTTTTTTATGAATCTCTTTCGTGAACATCGAGAGTAAACCAAAATTATAATTCTTTTTATTAAATAATTTGTAGAGCGTGAGGAGGGGAAATAATATTCCATGTTTATATATGTAAATACGTATAAGTAAAAAGTTTCGTGGGACCTGTTTGAGAAATAATAAGAGCACTTTGGTGTATAAATAAGTAAACTGAAACGGGTGTAATATGCTACCACTTTAGTCTAAGTACACAACCGCATGATGCTTAAACATTGCGGTGGCGTTTGTTACCCGTGTAGACCAAAAATGTTAATTACGTTCTCTCTCCCTTGGTCGCGATACCATGCGGGAACTGAGCGCGAATTTTAATCCCCGGTGGTCTTCTCCGCCCAGTTCACACAAGTGAATTTATATTCCGAGAGAAGGCCATTATATCGTGACGCTAACGGGTCTGATTAGAGGCAGACACGATCACGTGAATATTGTGAATCAGTCTCGAACCGAGATCGATAAGAGAACGACCTCGTAATAAGAGAAATACACTATCAATCATCACTCTCAGGTTAACACACACACGCAAATCATTTGAAAAATAATCACATAACTCCTTTAGTCAGATTTTTTTCATGCTTTTGCATCTATCGTCTCAATTATAAAATTATATATATATATGTAAGTAGATATATATAGTACACATTATATTCTTTCCACTAGCCGAGGAGTAAAACCGTCGCAAATGTTTTTTGCATGTGGACACCTCTCTGAGAAAAGTTTCCTCTAGTTCCCGGCGAATAATCCATGTTCGTTATCACCATCACATAGAAATTCCCGGCAGAGTAGAGAGAGTCACAATGTGTAATATAAACGACAAACAAGCGCAGAACACATAAGCGATAGCGATCGCGGTGAAAGCTTTCCACTGAACGCCGAAATGGCGTTGTGTGTGTGTTCCAGCAGCATCCGAACGCGACCAACAGTAGCGAGACGAGCGTGGGTGGCGTGTCGGGTGCGTGCGGAAGCAGCGGCATACCGGTGCCCGGGGAGGCCGGATGCAGCAGCAGGGGTGGCAGCAGCAGTGGTGCCGGCGGCGGCGGCGGCACGAGCGCCGGACAGAGCTGCGATCAGGCCCACGGGGGTCCGTCTTCGCACACGTCATCGAAGGAGAGCCATGCGAAGTTCCGGCACGGCCTGCTGCAGCTTATGATACACACGATCGATCCGCTCCACGACGGTCAGTCCCGCGCCGGTATACCAACTCCACACTCTATCACTCTCGCTTTGCAGCTTGCAACTCGTTTTTTTATTCAGCACGCCACTATAGTTTTATTAGATGTTCTTCTCCCCGAACACGTCTCTGCGTCTCTCGTGAGGCGTATTATTTGGCGAGTTCGCACCATCACGACAACGATGTATCTTGCTTCCTCCCGGAAGAACGCGGGAAATGAAACATTCATCTTATGTCTGGCTCAGTAAAAGTTTTTTTATTTTAAAATATCCTCTTTAATTACAGTTTCGGAAAATATATTCAATAGCAATAAAAAATATCGAAGCTGGTTATTTTTTTAGAGTACATAAATTGGTCGTCTTAAGTGACTGAAATTTATTCTAACCAGCATAAAGATTAAAATGGCCGTGACTTTATTTTTTTTTTTTCTGACATGAACACGTAGAAAGTTCAGCGACGATAACGAAGTTCCCACGGAATTTTAAACGAACATTAATAAACTCCCGATCGGATCCAATTAAGAATCTGTTGCAGTAGAACGACGCAAAACGTAGTTTTATAAAGTTTTTATTTTTTTCTACGATTCTAAATGTGTAAAGTGTGTGTATTTATATATCTATAATCTTTATAGAAAATAGAGACAATATAGAAGCAAGTTACCGCTGTATCAGAAATTTCGAAATTTTAATGTAATGAATTATTTGGAAATTTTATAAGAAATTTAAATGTAGGGTTGACGTCAAGATGGCATCTGTGAAAATGTGCGTGAAATAAAGATTGTGTACTGCACATTTTCCAAAGGTGCGCATTGCTTTTACAACAACACTTGTCATGAATGACGAGCCCAGCTGTATATATGTATAATATAGTCTTGCTAGTATTGAGTTTGTTTGATAGATCTGCATGGATGTTGTATCGATTGCAGACAGTAAGCTTTTGAACACGCTGCATGTTATATATATATTTATGATGCGTGTAGAGAACATTTTTTAGTATATACATGTATCTCTTGATTTTTATAAAATTTTAAGAAGATGATCATCGATTAAGTGATATGAATAACATTTTCTAAGAGAAAGAAATCATCCTAATAAATTGCGAGGCTTTGTCGGTACTGCACTCTCGCTTTCCTCTGTCCCTACTTTCTTCCCTTCCTATGTGCTATGCATTTCAATAAAAACCACTCGTGCAAGAATTTTGTATTGAGCGACCTTACGGCTTGATTGGTTGAAATTTTCACTGTGTTCAGGGATATGCGTCCAAAAATAGTTATCGATGACGAACATGATCGCTCCGACTCGTATGTCGCAAGTTATAGTCCGTTAATAAATTATTTGGTGAAGATTGAAAGCATAGGAAGTGAGTGCAAGCTCAGAAAGACGATATTTTCTTTATATCTTAAATTATTAGCATTTAAATTATTAAATTTGCGTGAATGCTTAGTATTTACTTATACTACTTGTTCTCTCTCTCTTTGTAACATTAATTCAAATATCTCTGCAAATTCAAGATGTTGACAATTATTTATTTATTTACAAGAAAAATCCCATAAAAAATAAAAGAAAAAATATATATGTATGTATATACATATATCTATGACATATATGTACATATTTGCATATATTACGTTATCACGCGACTGAACGTATGTGCGCGAACGCGATAGGAGCGAAGAAAGATTTCTAACGGAGACTTCATAACGACATCAACGGAATAATATCGGCGTGAGCGGAAGGATAACAAGATACGCGCAGTCGCGATATATTGACGTGATTAGAGCGTCGAAAGATTAAGTGCGCGCGATATGGCGCGCGAGAAAACACTATGTTCGGGTTCGACAGAGGCTAGAGAGAAATAAACGCGACTGTACATACTCCGTGATATTTTTCTCTTGTTCGCGGCCACCCGTATGCATTTTATAGATCGAAAGTGGGCGCCGTTCGGGAGAGAAGTCGTGGAGAACGTTATTTTGTTCTGCGCCGTCGCTGCCGCCGCGCAGTCGCCGAGCTATATTCCGTACGCGCAAACGTGCACAGAGCGCGGTATTAAACAATAGCACGGAAAACGCGATAACGTTTCCATTTTCTAAAACGGACCGAGAGATTACCGGATTGGCCGCGATTCAAATTTTCTCTGTATATGCCGCGCGCTCGTAGGAGCGACAGGACTTACTTTCGTTTAGCAAAATCAGCGCGTCAAATTTTTGAATGCGGCAAACAGAAATAAAATGTCCAGGGATATCCGACAAACGCGCTCAATTGTAAGAGAGAGAGAGAGAGCAAGACAAAAAGTGCAAAATAAAAAAATAATACGTGTAGCGTAGAGCGAAACTAGTTGTGCATATAAAAGAAAGTTAGAATTTTCAAATAACTTAATAACATTTACAAAAAATATAATTTTCGCTCACGTTTGTACATATGTATGTACGTGTAAGAAGCAGGTTAAAAAATAAGGATAGCTCGGATTTGTCGACAAAACGCGCGGAGGCGGCGAGAATCACACCTCGCACGAAAGGGGTTGTCTAATTGATGGTCACCCTTTTCTTCGCGATGCCGCGTGACCTGACCCATTTGCGTGGCTGTCTTCAGCTTACTGTCCGTATATGTATGTGCACACTCACACGGCTCAGAAATCAATCCCACGAGGTTACCGAGTTTGCCCCTGGATTAAGATTTCTATCAAAATCGTCAGCCGCGTTCTGAGTTTTTCGTGCTTAATTTAGCGATTAATAAATACACTGTCACGTTTGCGCGAATTCGCTTTGCTTGTGCTTTGTAGAAAGAGGCAAATGTGCGGTCGTTTTCTAAGGATAAGCACGCGATTATCCGGCTAGATCGGTCCCGATAATCTCCCCGAAGCATCGAAGAGATTCTGAAAGGAAGAAAAGATTTCCAATGCGCGGATAGCAGCAGCATATTGGGAAAGTTTGTTTCTTCTTCAAGTTTCAGTGAAAGTGTCATTTTGATGGGAACGAAAAGCGCCTTCGGAGAAATTATCGGCAATCATTAGATTATTCGGGAATTAGATATATCGTTACAAAGATCGTGCATCACCGAGCATGCAATTTATTATATATAAGTACGCGACAGTTCGCTGCAAATACTGTTACAACTGCGGAATTCGCATCGCGCGATTTATCTGACACGGCAATAAATGTACAAGCAATATAGTCGAAATATGACAAAATGATATTGGAAAAGAGGGATAATCAATCTATTTTTCAGGAAACAGTCATACAGCTCTAATATTACACGTTGAGTAATTTTGTTCTTACGTCGAGTTAAGTCGCAGATTTCAAGTAAGTTTTTAATATTTCTCGATATATCTTTTTCGTTTCTCTGTGACGACGACATAATTATAAATTTTGCGTCTATTTTTTGTGAGTGTATTATCGTTGCAAAAACTCAGATGAAGATAACGTGTGTTTCTCACACACATACATACACACACACTCACACACTCACAGAAGTAATTGTAACTCTAATTTTAAATGCGGTGTCACCTCGTAGTATGCCAATCCCGGATGTATTCATCGCAGGAAGATGAAAAGAAAAAGTGCGAAATCAACATCCCGAGAACATTTGCTTATATCGCACGAAGCGACGAGTGTTGCGGTGGTATAGTCCATGTTAATTTCTAACATCGATCTTCTCAGCAGAGCTGCCAGGAGTATTTGAAAAGAAAATAAAAGCCCGTATATCCGCCCGATTCTTTCTGCGTGATAGCATTGACCCTATCCTAAAACCTTTAAAAAATTTCCGGATAGTAATATATTCGTTAAGATTTTTTGTATATACGTACTATTCTAGTCAATGCTTAGTGGTAGAAGTATATTTTCGTAACTGTCAAATGTGACATCAAGAGAAAAGATATTTTCATTGGATATATATTCTAATTTATAATTGAAGAGAGAGACTGACATAATACACATGTTGTTGTCTGAAATACAAGCAAAATACAAGCAAAATACAAGCAAAGTCGTCACACGCGCGGAAACAAAGCGAGTGATTTAAAATTCCGCGCATACACACGGCGTTTTTTTTTTCTGCACCCACCTACTTATGACGCTGCGCGTCGCAAACGGCTTGCGATGGAAGCATGTCATTAATCTTGATGGCGTGGAAAATGTTCAATACGACGATTTCAAAAGCGCACGTCTCGTCTTCGCGAGGAGGAAACAGTGAGTCTATGCTTTTTCGCTTCGAAAAGTTAGACCTACTCTGAAGATCTGTGGTATAATCTCCAACTCTGCTCGCGGTTTTGTCGACATGGCACTCTTTCTTTTTCTCTCTCTCCCTCTCTCTTTCTTTTTTTTTTCTTTCTTTCTTTTTCTCTGTCGGATAAGAATAACGACAAGAAAGAAAGCGCGTTTTATCAGCACGATGACGACAACGTTACTGTCAGTATTGACAATTAGCTCGGAATAAATTTGCGGGACGCGTTTTGAGCGCATCCTGAACGACGGCGGCGAGTAGCGAGTGTGTATCGGGACCCTGACCTAGAAACCACGTATCGATCGTAACTAGCGAATCCGCACTTGGGGCTCCCTCTCTCGCCTTCCTTTTCCCTTCCTTTAACTCCGAAGCTTTAACGTCATCCAGACACCACTCGAGATAATGCCGACGACGGGCGACCAAGGACCCGCTGTTTCTACAGCACACTCGGACCCCACTGTGTTTGTGCAGTGCTATATACCCATCTTCCCGATCGAGACAAGTTCTTTTTCTTTCTTTTTTTTTTTTAAACCCTGCCAGAAGAAAAAGCTTCCCCCGCTCTTATTCCCCGGCTATTTGCAAGTACGATTTGAAATCGCTGAATGTTTCCAATCGACCTCCGTAAGTGGACATAGACCGCACCGTTTTAACTAAATTGAACAAATACTCTTTCAAAGATAACGGTTCTTCAAACACAAATGAAAACACTACGTAATTAAACTGGAAAAAGATGGACGATGAATTTTGTAGGTCAATAGACTATCGCGCGCGAAAATCTCGCAGGAAAATGTTAAACTCTCACTTATTGTTTCGTGCGGCGCAGTTTATAAAATTTTACGATACCTACTTACAAGTTTATTTTTCACAATGAAACTTGTAATGCGTCGTCGTAATGTCCAGAGGATTATTACTTGCTTTTTTTTTTTTTTTTTTTTTACAAATGAACGTGGCTCAAATATATAGCCGACTTCTTTTTCCGAGCACCGGAATCTTTATTAACAAGGAACTAATCTAGGAGCTTAAGTAGGTCCCGCCGGAGATTATAAGCTCTACCATAAATCAAGAACCCAAGAGGGGGGATATCTGATGGTAAGAAATTTTGTAGTTGCGAAAATTAGCATAAGTTACATTACGTACAAGAGAGAAACACAGAGAGAACATACTGATATATATTTCACTTTTTTTTATAGTAAGTATATTGTACATACATGAAATTTATAACTCAACTTAAGTTTGAAATGTGTAGCACGTAGAAGTGAATTATAGTTTTTGTATTATTATCTCGATAGAATTGCGATAAAGCAAGACTCACTTTTATTCACCCCCTCTCCCTATAGATTTCTCGATGTATAACACCTCTAGACAAGGTAAAGTTTATTGAAACTCTAGTTCATAATAAAGCACTCGTTGAACAATTATATTAGTAGGTCAAAGATGTATCAACCTGTTTGTTGAACTTTATTAGCTTAGCTTTGTTACAATCGGTACATTATTTCTTTCTCTTTTTTTCTCTCTACGTTGGTGTATAGCCATATATATTATTTATCATGAAATTATACGCATATACAAGAGGTACATCGTCATCATTACACACACTAGTTTCGATGCAAATATTCGAATCTTTGCAATTTGAGAAGTTTTGGACGGTGTTATAATTATAAAGCTATTACTATAATATACACGTAATATATACGTATATAAACATTGTTAAAATAGACAAAAACGTATTCTCTTTGCTTTTCCTTTTACACAGATTGGGTTTTATAAAACAATCCAACCTTGACGGTTGCTTGCCGATCTTGCGTCAGTATAAACTTGTATTTTTGATATTAACAAACTTGGGTAGTTCTTTTAACATTAATACGTCGCCACACACATTCATATAATTAGGTTACTTTTTTTGATACGTATTTCTTCCTCTTTTTCTCGGTTGATGTTTCACAAAATAACACGATTATAACTTGCGGCCGAAAGTCAGAGCTGGTAGGGCGGTTCCGTGTATTTCCGTAGTTTCTGGCCGAAGGCGCGCGAGTGCGAGCAATCAATCACGTTGAGTTTTGCATTAGAATTACGTAACACCCACGCCTTAATCGCTTACACGCGAGGTAGTATCCGATACCGGCCGACAACGAAAGAGGCCCCCCAGTTAACACAATCGATCGACCTTAGTCAAAGCGTTTAGCAAAAAAAGTATGGTACGAAGTATGGTAAGAAGTATCGATTTTGCCGAGAGAGAGTTCTTATGATGTACTGAAATGACGAGAGAGAGAGAGAGAGAGAGAGAGAGAGAGAGACAGAATGACAAAATTTAAAGGGTAAGGGTCTCTTGATGCAATTTTCAAATGCACGAGGAGACCGGGGAACATAATTGTAAGAAAGAAAGTTCCTCTTTTAATCGTTTACTTTGTTTTACATTTTAAGTTTTAAAATCTTATAAGTACTAGAAGAAAACAACGATTACGTGGGCCTTTCGATAACTTTGCAATTTTTAAAAAAACTGAACTGCGAAAAGTCGAGTATAAAATCTTAAAAAATTCTCTTATTTACCCGACGAATATCCAGAAGATATCTGCTGTCACAGCCTAGAAATGACAAGAAATAAATGGAAGGACAAGCGCGTGGTGCTCTCTCGAAGTCGGATTTAATTTTCTGTATAATTCTCTAAACGCCGGTATGACAGCGGAACTCGTTATCCTCGTGCTATCGTGACCATTTTGAATTTAAAGGAAGATTATATATCTCCCGACGACGAGTTATTGAAACCTGCGCTGTGCCATGTCTCCTTAGGGACGATTTTGTCTCTGATCAACTCGAAGCTTTCAGAAATTTAATAATTCTCGAATTAGATAACTTTCTCCTCTCTCTCTCTCTCTCTCTCTCTCTCTGCACACGCATGCATGCACATACACGGTTCGAAGTTATAATGACAATTTTCAAGTTATCGAGTCTTTCTCAGAAGCAAATTGCGTTAAAATAAGCAATGATTATTTATAATTTTCTCGATTTTTGGCACTTTTTTTATTGGCTTTCTTCAGTAGCAAAAAATTTCGATTGTATAAATCTTGTTTTCATCAGCTTACCGTAGTTTCTTTTGTGTGTGTGTGTGTGTGTCTCCCCTTTATCTCTTCTCTCTCTTTTTTGCTCGTTTTTTTGTCAATTATTCTCTCTGAGCCCATCTTTCCCTTACCACTTATTTTCTTTCTGTGGTCTTTCGTTTCGTTCTGAGCAACTCTTGGGAACAGGGAAGGAAAGAGTCGATACCATCGCATTCTATCCTCCAGCTCGCAAGTTTCTCTCTGCCTTTCTTTTCTCGCTTCGTTCCCACCCTCGAGAATGAAGGCCACTTAACACGAGTTTTTTCTCTTTGACCTACTGCTGCCATCGGCACGCAGATCCGTGATCCCTTGTCACGAAGTACGATAAACGGACGAGTTAGCCGGCCCTTTTTAAGCTCACTTTATATTACGGACACAGCAATGATCACAGCTCACGAGTCGGTCTATTAGATCGTATCATATCACAATCGATTTCGAATCAAGCTGTGGCCTTTGATTCTTCTCGGTAGTAGTGTTCTCTTTGTAAAAAATATTTCTGTGCGACACGACATTGCTCACACGTGGCATTTTACCATTACGATTGTATTTTTTTATTCCTTTTTTTTTGTATAATTGCTAACAATAATCAATTTAAACATTAGTATCTTTTTTTTCAAAGAGTTTTATGTATTTGAAACACAATCATATCGTTATTTTTTCGCTTAAATTTTACGGCACGAATAACGTTTTATATATTGCGGGAAGGTTCTAATTCCTTTGAAAGAAAATCAAGACGTCGCTGTACGCACGTGCAGAATTAAAATAATATTTAATTTTTTTCATATTGCATACACACGCTGTATTAAGTAAAAAAGATATTTTGTTAAACACGTTGGCATATATAATTATATAAATTTATTGTTTATTAGAGGACTCGTTAACGCGTATATCCATTAATTATTCAATTATCACCATGGCAATTAAATATGCTCGGCTATGTACGATAAATAATTAATTGATCATATAAAATCATTTAGACTGAATTAAACATTCCTAATCGCGCATATACGCTCTATGCAAATCCATCTTTTGTTTATTAACGAAGGTCGTCGACGAAATGCTAGAGGAAGAGTAAAAGGTTTCGCGATCACGGAAAGGTTTCGCACTTTGAGAAATAGATAATGTCAATTGATCAACTACTTGTTGAAATAACGATGATCTCTTTTAGCGACAAGACTATCGAGTTCTCGAATTCTCTCCGCGACGCGCTATCTATAGAACATATACATCCTAAATTATACATGATCTGTATACATGGTGCAATGCAAACCGTATATAAAGCGGAAACGGACGTGCATCATCTATATATGCAAATGCCCCGGTTCCCTATAATATATGTTTATATTTTATGAACCTTGCTTACTTTAAACTATGACAAATTCACAGTATTTTATCCGTCCTATTTACTCATCAGTGTTAAACAAACACTTTTTCTGTTAACGTAAATGTATATGATAATACATTTTAAACATTCATTAAGTTTTTATTAAAATCGTGAAAATAATCTGTTTGTCAAATGTACGAAATACATGCATGAAATTAGTCGGTTAATTCTTAATTAAATTAAATTGTGAAGATTCAATTGCACATTGACGCCACGCATGTACTGATTGTGAATTTTTATCCCGCAAAATGTTATTATCGCTTAACAAGCTTTGAAGCTTATTGCCTTTTCGAATTTGCACGATATAAAATTGCATATTTATATTTTAAGTCATTAAGATATTAAATTAACATGGCATTTAAGTCACCAATATAGATATTAAGATCAAACTATGTCTGACAATGAGTGAATTAATAAATTATTTATTCTCTGTTAAGGTTGTGAAGATTGTAGAAGTAAGTTTCTGCGTAGTATTCACTTTTAGAACAGATTTGTAATAATCATGAAATTAGAAGATAATACAAAGAAGAACGTAGTGTAGAATATACAGTGCATGAGATTTTGACGTTTGTCTCGTTGGTTTACGCTTAAAATTTCCGAGCAACGTTGTGAAAACGCGGACGCAGATAAAGAAGGAAAGAATTTGATACGCAACGCGCGCGCGTCGTCATTTCGTAAAATGTCTCGCGCTCTCTCCGACCGGCCTGACATAAAACCAGAACAAAGGATGTTCGGGAGAGAAAGCGACGCGGACACATTTTCCTATTTCCTGATTACAATCGAAAACTCGGCGAAGCGCGGAATTCGTGAACGTTTCGTGAAATTTACTCGCGGATGCAACAAACACACCGTGCGCTCCGATACAATATACGCTAATGCGCATAGTATAGCAAAGCTCTGGCTCAATTTTCAACAAAACAATTCGGCACTTGCTAACATTATAATTAACATGGTTAAACATAATTCCCAATTATACGTAAACATATATGTACATATATGTATAATATACTTGCGCTTTTTATCGAAATATATACATATGTGTAGCATATAGTATATATCTCTTTTCAATATCTACGAATACGTAATTTTTGTCGTCATTTGTAAACTAATCTCGTTTGTAAATATATTAAACTTCATATTCTCCGCGAGAAGTTTAATAGACGATATATTATCTTCTAATATATCGTCTATTAAACTTCTCGCGGTCTTTTAATAATGTATTCTAAAACCATCAAAAGTATTTATCCGATAAACTTTGCATATTTATTTAACAACACTGTGACAAATAGAAAAGAAAAACAAAAAGTTAAAAATGTATTTATCGATTGTGTATTTTCTCGCTTCGCGAGATGATAGGTACGTCTACGCTGTAAAGTCGACTCTGTTGGCACAATTAGAAGCTGTTAATGCTTCGCGTGTCGGCTTCTACTCACATTAATCTGCATCTCTGGTGCTGTTCAGGTCAGGTGGACGAGAAGGCAACGCAGCTACATGCGATAGCGTCGCTGAAGGTGCTGCTGGATGCCACTAGGCCACAGAACGGCGCGGCGACATCAACCGCCGCTCGTTACTCGGACGCACCCTCGAAGGAGACGACTTTGCAGCTGCAGCAGAGCTCGCAAGGCACCACCACCACCACCACTACTACGACGAACACCGCCGGCACTACCGCCGGCATTCAGGAACTTCCGAACGGCGGTATAGCCGCCGGTCTCGACGCTGGCCTCGAATCGGTAATTGTCGAATTGCAAGAGAGACATGTTTGTATTGCGCGCGAGTTCGACTGAGAGAACGGTATCGAT
>QVNV01002347.1:0-48061 GCA_014825455.1 Pseudomyrmex pallidus
TTTTATATATATATATATATATATATATATATATATATATATATATATAATATATATATATATACATATGTATAAATGTAATAATATAAATTTTAATATAAATTTTAATTTTAAACATACATACATAATATAATTTGTGAAATCTCTCTTCGGAGAAAAGTATGTTATATTAAATTAATAGTTTGATACAAAATTATATATTTTTTATTTTTAAATGAACTAAAAAATTTACAACAACATAATAGTCCACTTAGGGATAAAACAACTTTTGTGAATATGCAGCTTTTCTATACGATTGTTAAACACTTATTGCTTAACATATTATTGCTAAATAGTGCGAAAATGTTTAAGTAATTTCACCGCGCGAATCTGTAAATAAGTATATGCTAAGATTCTTACGCTGCTTTTGCTTAAGTGGTCTACCATGTTGTTTTAACCATATAATAACTTCATTGATAGATTTTATTCTAAATACGATAAAAACACTTCCTGTATTAGAAAGTAGAATAATAAGAAAAATTAAAAATAAATACTTTAAAGTTTGTTAAGAACCTTTATGTTTTCAAAAAGCAAAGAAAAAACATTATTTCTTAATTGTTTCATTAAAAATAAAACAAATCTAGCAAACAACGTAAATAATAGTTTTAGTTTTGGAGGATAAAAATATTTTTATTATGGTTAACCGGATAAGAGTTAATTCTTATCTTTTCATATCTACCATCAGATAGGATGATATTTCTATATTTCGCAGTTTTTTTAAAATCTGAACAGTAATATATACAATAATGTATACAAATATTTTTATGGTCTTTTTTTCCTTTCGATTCTCGTCGCGCGAGGCTTCTCGCGGGCTTTAGACATTATTATACAATAAAGTCATCTAGACTTCTATCTTTAATTAAGAGAATTAAAATCGTTTCCACTTATTCCCCATTTACACCTCCGTTTCTCCAATCGAATAAACAAAACAAATGAACGAACCCGCCTCCCTTTCAAGGCTGTAGTGTTCAGGTTGCGACGAGACGATACGATATCGAGTATCCGCCACGTTCGTACGAGCGCTAAGCGGCACTCGTACATCTTTTTTGATTAGATCGCGGACTGCGAATTGAAAATTTTATATATTGAAACAAAAAAATAACACACATGTAAGGAACAATGAAGTTGACGACACACAAAATATTAGTGTTCCTCGGTAATATTTTGTCGGGCCGAGGAGCGTTTTTATAAGAATGGTTTTAGATCTCCGAACAAATTTTGCGCGAAGCGAACCAAACGACTACTCTACTACTAAACTACATAAATAATAGACTCTTTGACTCGGCCATACGTAACGTAAGATAATAAAGGACCGTGCGTCCTTTAAGAGATGCGTGAATATTACCCGCCCTTTTGTCCATTGTTCGTGAGAGAGAAAGAGAGAGAGAAAAAAAGAAAACAAGAGAGAACAAGAGTGAGAGAGAGAGAGAGAGAGAGAGAGAGAGAGAGAGACCTAACGCAAATGAATATAATTTAATTAAGAAAAAATTTATATTCGATGCAATATTTGTTACAATACAACTAGAAAATAGATTGTATACCGTTTTCAAAAAATGGGCTTCGGCTAGCAAACGCGCGAGGATTGATTCTCATGACGATCGCTCACGACAAAGCGTTCTCGCTGAAGGTGTTGTCGATCGTAAGGGACGACATAATAAAAAAACAAAAACGCGAAAAAATAAAGAGGTACTAAGCTAAATAACGCGGTTTTGCCGCATTACACGCAAGTATTGTTTTGTTAATATATTTCGCAGTTGCGTTTGTGATCAAATATCTATATCATGTATAGATTTTTGGTTCTTACTTTCCTTTGGAGAAAATATAAAAAATTTTACATCACATTCTTATGTTTTTAACAGTAATATTCTCAATATTATGACTTTTATTATATATATTATGTAATTACATATAAAAATTTTAAATTAAAAGAGAACACATCACATTTTACTTGGAGAATATTTTAAATTTTTGATTTAGTGAACAGGACCTAAAAACGTGAGTAGATGTTAAGCAATTTAGAATGTGTAATCATATCATACACTTTTGTGAATAAAAATATATATAAATATATATACATATATATTTATATGTGATACGGAGTGCGGTGTTAAAAAATCAAGAATGTATTGTCGCTATATAATAGATTGAATCCAAAATAACTTCTAAATGAGTAGTAATTTTAAATATCGCACATATTAAAAAAAAGATTTGATTTTAATTAAATATTTTTTAAATAAAACTGAAAGTATTTAGAATAAATCTCTTATTTTTGACAGTTTTCTTACTTTTACTACTTGTAATTTTTTTTCTGTTCTCTTAAAACCTGTGAAAATAAATACAATAAAAAAGTTTGTTAAGAGACAAATAAGAAAGCATTTGTTTTTGAAAAAATTATAATAAAATTTTGCGAAATACTGTCTTGATAAAAGAAAACCCCTCTGACGTAAGTTTAACAACGCGTCGCGATATATAGAACATGCATACCAGACTGTCGCTTATTTTCTGACACTTTATCTGCGCGTTAAATACTGGTAAAGTAACGACGTGTATGTAGAATGTTATTACAACGAACAGTTGCTTAATTTGATATTTCCTGTCGTTACACTTTTGATTCGTGAGGCGTATCTGGAACGAACGTGCAAAGACGGGAAACAAAGTTTTAGACGTCCCTTTGACGATCGACCTTTATATTTAACCCTTTTTCAAGTGCGCTATGTGTAAGTAGATAAAATAAAATACAAATCTAGACGAGACCGAAGATCTTCGGTAGGACTTAAACGAGGATCTTCGGTGGAACTTAAACGACGATCGTAGGTTTATATAGCAGTGAAAAAAAAAAAAAAAAAAAAAAAAAAAAAAAAAAAAAAAAAAAAAAAAAAATTAGATAGTTTGTAGTCCGCGAGGGAGACAGGATTTCTTAAAAATAGCCGCTTGTGTGTTCCGATGATATGTTACGCCTAGTGAGAGTGACCGACAGATAGAAGGGTTAAATCTAAAGATACATATGTATTATTACTACATATATATTATTTCTGCGAGTACTTTGTATCAGATAATGATGATGATGATGATGATGATGATAATGATGATGAGCCTCGTGAAAAAAGTGAGCGAAGCTTACAGTTTGCATATCAACACACAAACATACAACTCTTGACGGAAGCAGCCCTTTTGTCGGTGCTATATAACTGTCGCTGCAGAATCCTGTGCAAAAACAGAGAATGTAATTGCGTTTTACGAAATGCGTTAAATATAATGATAAATTAATATAAATGATTTTTTGCAGAGAGATGCGATTTATATTTTTATGTAACAACTTTCACAATTTTAATCCTGTTGGATCGGCATGGTGAAACACACATGACAATAGAAATAACGCGCCTTAAACAGGATTAAATTTTAATCACATTGTTTACATAAAAAGTATAAATGTCGCATTTTTGTCATTAGATAATATGTACTTTTGTGATTTCTGGTTCTTTGGAACCTGCAGCTGCAGTTGAGAGTTTAAAAAAGGACAAGTAGAGATATAGATGTTTACGATATAAGATTAATCGCGCGTCTCTTTCTAATGGACAAATGGATGTACATAGCTTACCGTTTTTTTTTTCTTGGTACTAAGAAGACTTTTAAGAGTAAGTTTCGCATACTCTCTCTCGCGCTAAGTGTCACGCTTAATAGTGGATCTAATTAAATGTAAAACGGTCGCGATGTACACGAAAAACAACGTAAAGTTTAATCGTTAATTTAATCGCAAAGTACACTGTGTGTAATATGGATTAGGAGATATTCGCGGAGCATCTTGTACTGATAGACAAAACAACCGCAATTCGTAGTCTTTAGAGATCTTATAAAAATGATACAGTATTCCAGATATAGAAGTATAAATAGCACTGTGTATGTAAGCACGATTAATACATGTTACATGTTCACTCGTACACACACACACATACACGCAAACAGACACGTGGAGATACATGAAACTCGAGGTTGTAAAAACGAGCCATCTGTGTCGACAATTAATTGTATAACTTTGAGAAATACGCTACGACAAGATAACTTGTTCTTAGATCTTACTAATACATATCCCATCTATATGTATATATTTGCAATCGTATGAGAGATATTCGATTGATTAATTATTAATAGTATAATTATCATTATCTTTATTATTAGTGTTATGATTATTTATAGTCCCTTGCGCGCGGACTCTGTGATAGTCCCGGGCCGAATAAGTACATTAAATAGACGTTGCGTTTAAGGTGTTTAGGTTAATACTCGTTAGTTAGACATCTAGATAGATAGTTAATACAGTGTAGGTACATATCGTTATATACATACATATATATATATATAAAATATTGTTATTAATTAATGGTACTGCGAAAGGGGGGTATTACTGCCGGTGCGCTTTGATTTCTTTTGTACGCAAAAGAAAGGATTACTCTAATACAAACGATATATTGCATAAGTCTCTGATCACTTTTTTTATGAAAACATTTTGCAAACGTAAAGACACATACCATTTAAGTGGCTACAATAACGAAATTTTAAATTTGCGTTAACAATTCGTCAAATTATCGTTCATAATATGATAGTCCGATTATTAGAATTTAATACAGATTTTAATTTCGTTTAAACTGCATATTGATTTCCATCGAGCGGAATTTTCGAACGTGCTTGTACAAAACAAGCCAAAGCGCATTATAGCCTTTCTAGCGATTCCAAGAAGCCCAATCCGATAAGCCAAGTATTACCGGTGACTTATACCCGCTCCTACATATCAGATTTTAGGCACCCTGAGCACTACCATACGCCATATCAATGTTTCTAAGCGATACACCCTTGCCGGTATTCTCCCTTGGTCCCTCTTCCTACCTTTTCCCAAATAGAAATTAGAAACACGTTGATTATCAGTCAATTTTTTCCCTAATTTTTTTTCCGTATCTTTTCTTCTTCTCCCTTCCTTCTTTATCTGTTATCTACCCTTCATCTCGTTATTGTATATCTAAGCCGGAAGGGTCTCTAAGCTCTGTCTTCCCATCGCTGCGTGAAAAGACAAATTAGATGTAATAAGATTTGTTGACTGTGTATATTATTATAATGCATCGATCACGTGCATCACCAGCATACACATCATCTACACACACGACATCAGTTAACACAACGACACGACGAGGAACACTAAACGACAGCTGCTGCGTCAGGATAGTTTGCGCTGGATCGCCAATGATAAGTTCGTGACTTTTGTGTAATAGTTTATTTTGTTGTGAATTATCTGATTGTATCAGAATCTTATTTATTACGGAAGAAGCATTTTGAAAAATAGAGTTTGGATTGTTTTTATTGCATAACGTTTTTATTGTTATATAACATAGAATTGAAATGTGCGACATTTCAATTTTTGAACTAATTTATTGCTAAAGAAGTGTTTTAATTTATTGATAAAAAATTGTTTTTCTGTATTAATATAAAAGTTTTTACAATTTCGAAATATTTTTAATTTATTGAATTTTAATTTGAAACACATATTCAGCTGTACCGCACAAAGAGAAGCCACAGCAATTTTTGTACGTTAAAGAAACTTAGATTAAACAAGTTTGCAAACTTCTATTCTGTAAGGCTTGGGTTTAATTAATTGTTTTAATTAATTTGATGACATTGGAAGTTGATCAGAAGTAGCTAAAGTAAAAACCATCGAGTCAACTCTTGTGTGGTGTGCGATGGTTTTTGAGCTTGATTCGATTTGCTTGATTATATATGTATTCAAGGACCGTCTGTCGCTATGTTCCGTATGCGGCCCATAATTTTATACTTGGCCGTGTCAATCAGAAGCATTGACCATCCATAATAGCCTGTCATGCTGCAGCGCCGTAAATGTTGTAAGCTGTCAATAGGAAACGATCTATTCATACATCAGAAGACACACACAACGACGTCGAGGAGGAATATAATAATGTGCAATAATGGCATTCGATAGATATGTTCTCTTGTTCACAAAATTTTGTCCTTTCTGAAAAGATATTTTTATCGTAAAATGACGTTGTTACGAAAAAAAGGTAAATCTAGATTTTTTCCTCAATTCTTCTTTTTTGTCGATTGCTTTACGCGCATCTTTTATAAAATTTTGTCGTAAAGTTCGTGTACAAAATAAATTTAAATGTTTTACACATTTAAAGTAATTTAAAAATATGAGAATTATTAATATGTTAATTAAGTCTTACTTGTGAATATTAAATATTAGATTTATGTTGAAAGTATATTACAAATTTGAAGATGCGACAAAAAACAACTTTTGAAGTGTATAGCAAGAGGAGAGCATTTTCTATCGGGCAATATTACAGCACAAGCTTGTAACGCAAGAGAAATACATCACACTCACACACGTAGACATGTCCTAAAACGCGGTTACTTCTTGAAAACGAAAACAAGAACTATAAACGATGTAATGTGTATATTAATACTATGTATGTCGTACGCTCTAATGTTGTTTGAAGAGTTATTTGCGAGTCAATTATCTGTGCCTAGCAGCCCTATGCACTTTATCAAATGTACCACCCGTTCAGATGAAAGAAAATGAGAGAAAACAGTGCATGAAATGAAAAACGAACGAAAGAAAAGTACTGGCAAAAGGCGATGAGAAAGACTTTAGGCGACATGGAAAAAAGAGAGATAATGAGAGAGAGAGAGAGAGAGAACGTATATAAAAAGATCTGTGTATAGTATCGAGCAGAACGAACACAACGTGTGTGTTTCTCACAAATTGCACTCTGTATACATAGTTCGCACAATGATCTGTTCCTATTTTGGAATCAGTGTTTTCGGATTTGCCAAGAATGTATATCTACAGATTCTATATGAGAATATATATATATATATATATATAGAAAAAAATATGAAATATAAAAAATTGAAATTTAGTTCTGAAATTGTTAACCCCTTCGAATCCAAGCGCGCGATTTTTCGGGCGGGGAAAGATAAAAAGCGCGATGTTTTTTTGCATTCCCGAAGTCTGATTTCTTCTTCGAGCCAGCAGCCTACTTGAAAGTTTCCGTTTTTTTTTTGCAGGGACTACCAAAAATCGTGAATATCCTATCTTTGTGCTTATGTGCATTGAAAGATATAAATTCTTTACGAGATTATTTTTGTGAGAGAGAAAGAAAATGAGAGCGGAAATGCATGGAAAACGCATATAAAAGTGATGACCGCTTTGGATTCAGATCAAATCGGATTAAAAATTTGAATTTTAAAAGACTAATGTAAAAAAGCTACTTAGAGCCAACTTTCATATAGTGTGTTTTGTGTAATTTATATATACACAATTGTAATTATATTATTAATTACATAAAGTTTATTTTGAGAAAGACGTAAATTTACGGACGTTTTGACTTCAATTAAAACGATGTAATATTATAAAAAAATATTACATTTTTATCGTTTTTAACTTCTATAATAAAAATTAACACTTTTCATATATATTTTTTTTATCACGTTTAATCCGATTTATATCTCATCTATTCGGCCGGAATATTCCGAAAGTGTGTCTCATTCTCTCGTAGTGCGAACGTATAATTTGGAAAAACAAAAATAAAAAATAGCCGAACAATATACAGCAGAATTAAAATTAAAAGTTCAGGAAGGAAAGAAATACGCGACGACAGAAAACTTTTCGCGGTAAGCGGACTGTGTTATCTTTTGGGCCAGCATCTGCCGCGCTGATAGAAAACAATGTTAAAAAAAAAAACAAAAGACCGACTAACATTCGAGATTGCATGTACACAAGCTTTGCGACACAAAATCTGCTCGCAAGAAAAATTATATATAAATATAGACATATATATAATATATATACACATATTATACCGTCACACACTGAACACAACAGCACAACCACTATCACCACGATCCACGCACATCCATATATTTATATATACAACTATATTATTATTATTATTATTATTATTATTATTAATATTATTATTATTATTATTATTATTATTATTATTATTATTATTCGTGTATTACAGCTAATGGAGTAAAACTTCACTCATTCTACTACTTACACTATATACATGAGTATATGTTAGGAGTATGTGAGACACTTGTATGTGTGTCTAAAAATGCAAGAGTTATTATTATTCGCTTCAAATTTCTTTGACCGCGAAAACACACGCTGACGATCACGCCGCTTCTCGCCGTATTGCGTGAATTTCTCTGGTATTATTTAATAAAAATCACTCTCAGTTATTTGTAAAGCATTCGACGTTTAACAGGACACGTTGACGCCGCGCGTTTTCTAATCGAGTCACGATTATGGCAAAGCAGGTCTTTTTATTCTTTAACAAAATTTATTTTTAATAAATACACATTTGTGCAAATTGTTCAATTGTTTTTAGTTAAATAACTTGTTTGTAGATTTATCGATTTAGAAATAAATACATTATTTACTTCTATGTGTATTCTCGTGGTATATTTAGTGTTATAAAGACGGTAGTACTAAACATGCAAATACGTGTTAAGATCTTGTTGAAACTAAGATGATTTTTGGCACACCTGTCCGAACGCTTAACGAGTTAATTGAAAAACTTTTCGTTGGTCCACAATATCGAGTGATTTACAATATGTGCGAAGAGACGTAAAAAGTAAATTTATCGAACGGTTTTTACAAAAATTGCGAAGACCGTACATCTCCAGCCGAAACAGGTGAAGGCGAAGCAGCGAGCGTGATTCAATATTAATTTCGGAAATACCAAGCTTCTTTTTTCTGTACAAAAGTTATAAAGAAAATACTCTTTCTTCTTTCGCTCGCGAACAAGCTATTCTCAAAGAAAAATTAATATTTAAACACAGCGAAAGTTTTTTCGTAAAATTTCATGAGCTGCTTTGAAAGAATTAATATAACAAATATATAAAGATTTACTTTATCGCGAGATAAAGTATGTTTTTTAATTTTATCTTTTGTTTTCTCTACGAAAAACCTTGGTATGTTTCTGAGATTGATAAAAGCGACAGATTTACAGAAGGTCAATTT
This sequence comes from Pseudomyrmex pallidus, assembly GCA_014825455.1. Taxonomy (NCBI): domain Eukaryota; kingdom Metazoa; phylum Arthropoda; class Insecta; order Hymenoptera; family Formicidae; genus Pseudomyrmex; species Pseudomyrmex pallidus. The sequence continues at coordinate 9,071 of QVNV01002347.1, forward strand.
TAGAGAAAAGTACTACAGAATAAGAGAGAAAGAGAAAGAATATAACAATACAATAAACAATGTACACACTCACAAGCGCCACTAGTAAAAGACATGGTAGGCTATTGTTATCGCTAAAATAGTCGCTAGCCGATAGTGATGTAGTTTTTATCTTTTAGAGTTATTTTAAGTTCTTACTTATACGAGAGAAAGATAGAAAGAGAGAGAGAGAGAGAGAGAGAGAGAGTGAGAGAGTAAGAGAGAAGTGGTTACTTTATAAACCAATTATCGTATCACATTACACACTGTAACATTGTCGCTTATAATGACAAGAATATTTACCTGTGCATATTGAGACATATTATGGAATCACATCATTAAAACATATACTACTCAATATATTCAGCGTCAACGACTCGATTCATTGACACCCACACCATATACTATGCATAATATCGATATCTCGGAAGTGGGACAAGGCTAATAAATCTATCAAGCAAACAATAAACAACATAAAGCAAAGTAATTGTAGATACAAAAGGATGATCTATTTGTAAATATTAATAAAAACGACCGGAACAACGTACCAATAAATTTCGAAACGTTATTCATATGTAAAATTATGAGCAAACTCATCCAAACCTATCGAGATACAGAGAATATTAAACTTTATCAATAATTTTACTTTTTGTATTAAAAAAAAACATTACAATAAAATTCATTTTTCCAACTTTGATATTTTCTCTCTCAAATCTTAAAAACTGTTAAAAAAAATCTTTAACAAAGATCTGGTTACACTCTAATTCCGAGATATTGACAGAGATTAGGTGAATAAACTCGATAGTTGAATCATATTAAAATTCAACGAACTCGCTTACAATTCCTTGATTTTACTCTGCCCTAACTCTCGTCAGACAGTTCAGTCTCATTCTCACACATTCACTCTGTTTCCAAAACGTGCGAGTACAAATTTTAATTTGATTCACTCTCCGATCTTATTCATCTATCCATACTCTCTATATACTTACCAAGTGATACATTTTACAGCAGTATACTACAGTTACAATGGAAAGCGACGATCGTTCGCCAAAAAAGATTATTGACAGACTCGTATTTATAACAGGATACGATTTAAAGTTACACCTTATATATTATTCGTACTTCATCGACAACTATACACGTTTTTGCATGCATGACATGTTTTTATATTTAGAAAGTAAATGCTTTTTTAATACGTTTCAATTCTTTCGCGTTCTTATTTTTAACACCGATTGCGAGAGATCTATTTTACAAGTATATATAACGAAGTAACATTTCTTTGTATTAAGCAATAAATTCTTTTTTTCATTTTCATATTTTTATGATTATGTGACAGATTTTAATCAGTTCAGCAATTTGCGAGATAAAAGAAATCGCGCGAATAAAATTCAAACAAAAAACATATTTTTGATCACTTTTGTCGCACATGTAAGTTTCTGCATTCGCGCAAACGTGAGTGTATGTGTGTGTGATGTGGGAAGCACATATCGAAATTCTGCAGGTGGGCGGTCGTTGCGGTTTTCTCTTGACATTTCGGAAATTGAACATCCGGATGGTAATGACAGGCAGACTATCGCATCGCCGTGAAATTCTAAAAATATATTTTTCAAGTGACATATTCGATAAATAAAATATAAATATTGCATATATATCGTAAAATCAGATTGCTATACATATAAACTGCAATATATATTGGAGAGAAAAAAATCAGTCACTCAGGATATTTTCAGTCTCTGTGAAACTGACATTTTCACAAACGAAAAGAATTAATAAAGAAATGTAGAGGATATCGATATATTTACATCGATGTATTGATTTGTTGAAACGGTTTCTTATAGTTGCTTATATGTACAGGCAAGAGCGTATTTATGCTCTTTATACATGCAAAGTTGTACTAATAATACTTCAATAATATCTTAACAATAAAAAATACAACCTCATGTATAAAGACATTAATGTTACTGTCTGTATCATGTACATAAATTATATATATATAGATTACATTTCTTACGTACGCATAATCAAACGTGCAAATCAAATAGTGTTGTTGTTGAACGGGTTGCGAAAGACCTTCGACAAAAACAAAAATAACAAGATCTTGATAATAACTACTTGAAATAGAGCTTGCTTGGGCATGCAATCGATTTGCATATTTAAGGTAGTAGTTCCGCTAGATCTTTCATACTTTATGAGCATGCACACTAAACTTGAGTATTTGTGACACTTACTCTTCTTTTTTATTTAACACATTTAAATAAGATGTATTAATATAACAAAACAAAGTATTGCAATATATGTCTACTAACAAATCAAAAAAATATACACAAATGTCTGTGAAATATTTAAAATTGCGAACGAGAAAAAGTTAAGAATAAGCAAGAATTTTTAAAAGCGGAGATTTCTATTCTGTGTCATATAACACAGATATTAAGTCTGCGTTATATACTTGTCGAAATAGACATCCCAATTCCATACTATAATGACGTTTAAGCATATTTGTTGCATTATATAAAACTACATTAATGTTTACTGAACTGTTGTTGAACGTTATAAAGTTATTCCAAAGGTAAGTGAATAATTTTTGATATTCTACATAGATTCATGTTCTATTCATAAATTCATATTTATATCAAATATATTTATATATCAATATAAATTTTACATTTTTTTATCATAATAAAATAATTTTTGTAATATATTAATACATATACATTTTATATAAAGATTATTCTTATTTTCTTTATTTATTGTATCACATATAAAAAATAAATGTTTATTGAAAAGTTATATTTCAAGTTTAGAAAAAAATAAAATCTTGCTCTTATATTGTTACAAAATATGTGCTTTGATTACAAAAAAAATATAATTTGCGTCAAAATTGAGAACTTTGAAAGATAATGTTTTAATGTTTTACACAACAATATATATAAAAAATATTTAAACCATCTAAAGAGATGCAATTATACTATCTGTATAATAATCTCCATTATTTCTTGCACTCGATTTAAATGGATTAAATATGCAATTTTGAATAATTATAAAACATCATATATTATACATACATACATATATCATGCATACATACACGCATAATGATGAGTACAGGTTTTAACTCACTATAAATTTCAGCATCATTACAATTATTTTATTGGCTCGTATCAAAAAGGAATTGCACACACACAAACTGTTATCTTTGTACAGAAAAATAATTTTATATAAAAATGTTTTGACTCTCACATATAAGTCACAACACTTTATACTTATACGTATATATAAAGTATACGTATGTATATAATACATATGCATATATTATATATACAGACTATTTCTCTGTTTATAATCTTAAATAATATAAATAACAGTCCAAGTTAACAACATCATTCAGGAAGTTATGTCTTATTCTCTAACCCCTAACATAGTTTGCTTTTCTTTTATACAATTAATATTTTTGTATATTATTATATACATTACTTAAATTTACTTTAAATCATATATTATTATACATAACATATTTATATCCAAACACATACATTGAATTACTTCTAAATTCATACTAATTGTACATGTAACTTAAATATAAATTGTGTATATATATATTTATATATAAAGAAAATATTTATCAGTTTTACGCATAAACTTATATATAACATACTTAAAAGCATTTTTTTCTTATAGTATAATAGAATATAGAGAAAGATGGGATACGAGGAAAAATGTGTATATTTGTCAGATTAATATTTTTAAAAAGTTATTCAGATCTTAAGAATATTTTTAATTGTATAGTTATTAACACTTTAAAGTTCCTTTGTGCAAAATTTAGTTTTTAATTAATGTAGGAGAAATAACTATTTTTTTAGCTTGAGGGAAAAATGCCTTATCCCATCTTATCTCAATTACTAAACTAAAATGATACATAATTTCAAAGAAGACACAACAAATAATATACGAACAGTGTAAAGTGAACACACGAGATGCATTAATACAGCTTTTACGCAATAACAAACATAATTAATATTAACTCCTTGCGTTGGTATTTAATTGGCGGCTGTACAGTACAATCTATTTCGGCTGTTGACCAATACCACGTCTGAGATGTGAGTGATATAAGTTTTTCTCGTAAATAATACGCCGTCTCACAGATAACATGATAGCAATGCAAGAGGTTAATATTATCATCGGATAAGCGGTCAGTGAAACCGCTTTTCGGCTGGACCTTATAAAATGGTCAACGTCCTTTTTCTACTCCTCGTAGAACTTCAGTTGGCACTCCAGGAGCAACTGGATCACCTGCTCTGGCTTCAACATCGTTTCGAGTGGCTTCGAAAACCTTGAATCGCTTGTACTTTCCTGAAATTTGTGGCGCGCTTTATGCATTATATCGGACGTTGGTCCAAAACATTTATTATTTATTTATTTTATTGGAATCATAAAGAAAGTAAAAACAAATTAATTCACAAATAAATACGACAATCGTTAGAAAATACAAAACTTGATAAAAAGAAAAAGACTTACTGGCTAAGCGAATCATAGTGATACCCCACCAAATGCTCCAGCCCCATCCAACAAAGCAGAACAGAACGGTAAACATTTGGGATATGCCCACAACAAGATTAATAATAAAGGCGCCCAATCGTGACTTAATTCCGGCGACTGGAGAGAATCTCGGTTGGCCAAAGCACAGATTAAACAAACCACTCCAAATAGTTCCTAGAAATAAAATTAATTTAAAATAAAAAATATCTTATTTTGATATTTTTCTAAATAGAGAGGATAAAAAATTATTTGAATAAAAAATTTAAGAACTAATCTCTCGATATATACATACATATACGCTAATATCTAAATTTATTTAAAATAGATCATACCAGTGCCTGGCAATAGAACATTCCACATTAAGCAGAACCAGGCGAGAGGAAGTGGCAGACAAGGAATAGCCCCACGCATGTGGGAGTTGTGTTCTACTAAAGGATTCGGTAACTTAATCTCCGGTTCCTGCGACATCAAATTGTAACTTATACCACACAAATTCTGCATTTGACATACAGTAAAAAATTTTTACTTCTTGTTAATATAGAATTGTTTAAATGTCATATATACTCTATAGCATTTTATTTCAAATCTTCTTTAAGCATCTAAAACATGTAGTTCTATTGTGGAATCGTGGACTTTTTTTAAAGATAAAATTATATAAAATTCTTTTGTAGATAAAATAATATAGAAATATATGATCTTGTTATATATGTGAGTTCTTTTGAGAATTAAATACATTGTGTGAGAGTGTGTACCTCCGCGGGTGGATTGTCTGACGCGCGTCTATGACAACAGCACACGCGACACCCAATCGACCGAGGTGTAGCAGCAGGCGGTGGAATATCAGTTATTGTCTTCGTTTTTTCAAACGTGATTCTGGTGGGACGTCGCTGCGCTCTTTTATTCCGCCAGTCTATCCACCACAATCGCAATCTCGATCTCTGTTTTCTCCACCATGGCAATCTCATGCGTTGCTTCAATCTATCGGAAGCCATAAATCTGTAATAAAAAAAAAAAAAAGAAAAATTAAGGAAAATTACATATAATTGTCATTAAAAACCGTCTTGTTTTAAGAACCGTCTGTGTGTGCGTATATATTTACTATCACGAAGTGAAATATACGTTTCGTGACTCGAAACCACCTTCTACCTACAGGCCAAGCTACGGCCCGCGAGAAACGGAAGATTCCGCACATGAAGCTAATCACAAGTCTCGAGAAGCGGCACGCACACTGAAAGCGGCGCGCCGCACCTCATCAGAGCTGCGCACACATCCATCCCTCTATCCGCGTTCGCATACAATTGTAAGCGGGGTAAAACCTCTTACCTAGACTCGATCGCATCGCAGGGTAGAGAACCAGCGTCCAAAAATTCCAAAGACGAATGGTAAACGGGACTTTCACGTGTTTCGAATTTAGGGGAGACGTGCGAAGGGCGATTTCGCGAAGAGAACAGAAAAAACATTGGCGAAGAGTTACTGCGTTACCAATAAAATAAATAATCAAAAACCGACGATAGATTGCAAGACAATGGTTTCGTCACAGTCAACGACGTAGCCTGTCACTAAGTGGCCGGTCTAGGGTGACTTCGAACAGTGATTGCGGGTGCCGCAGTCGCGGTTGCGAGAAGGTGGCAGAGGGCGAGGGTGAGAGGTCGGTCAGCCGGCCACGCGCGACCGGTCACGCGAAGATTTTCAACTCCCCTCTGCGTCCCTTAGTCGGCCGGCTGACCGCGAAATCGATATGAGCGACACGAAGTTCTTTACCTTAACCGGTCGGTTTTCAAGGCGGCCTCGCGACCGATTTTCTCGCGTCCACCCAACGCGCGCGTCGCGACGCGTGTTGGTCGCGCGGTGACTATTGAGCTTTAAGACTGCGCCTGTAATTCGTCACCTTAACCCTTAGACGAGCTTTCGCTGATGAAACAAAAGACTGCGGTTTATTTCGCTTCATGTAGTTCTATAATAGCATAACTTGTCATTTTTTTTGTTATTCTTTTTTTACTTTATCTGAAACAAGGAATCTTATTTCAGTATTATTGTCATGTAGATTTTCGACCGTTTTTTTCATGCTGTTCTTCGCACAAATTCAAAAAAATTACTTCGAGGAACGAGAACCTTTACAGGTATTTTGCAGCGAGTTTTGCGAATCGATCGGTCAATATTAGTGAAGAGTAAAATACTAATGAGCAGGTCCCGTAACGGCTTCTGTCGTCGACTTGCAACACGAAATACGTTATTATGCGGTGAAAAAATTATGCGAAAACGGCATTCTCTACATGTGCACTGGTCAATTGCATTGCATACATGTAGCTCGGTGCATTTACATCAAATTGTATTTTATATATATTGCGGAGAACATTTGTTGATGAGGTTTATCGCTTCATATTCGAAAAATTTTCTTATTTTTACTTTATTTGCTTTCTCTTTCAAAAACTTTTAGTTGGGAAAGATGTATTCTTGCGTTTCGTGACACCGTCGTCATTTTGAGATAAATTGTCGTGTTGTTCTTCTAAACAGTGTCTTTAAATCAATTTTTCTCTAAATAGAGTTAACTCTCGTGCCATAGTAAAATCAAGTTGATGCGATTACGGTGTTATTCGACGATTCACGACACGCCAGATAAAACCATTAAAAGTTTTCACCGCTGATTAAAGAGAAGGTAACTGGGAAAGAGAAGAACAACTAGCAAAAGCAACTAGCACGCCTGCGCTAAAAGTTGGCGCAAAATATCGCTGTTATTAAAGCTCAAATACGGCGATCTGTGTAGTTCGCGGTGGGCAATTTCGTCATGCGATACTTTCTCCCGTAATTGCGCCACTAATGAGAGCGAAGGATCCGTAATCAACGGAAGATCCAGGAAATCCGTAACGCGGATTATCTCAGGAATCAGAGCATCTTTCCGCAAAGCGCTCTGGATACATGACGCAACATACACTTCAGTTTTTCTCCGTAATTTTATTAATTTTCCTAATTGATCACCGCGCGCGCATCGTCTTAACAATGAGTGCATTATGCCAAAAATAATATGTGCTAATTCTTTTGACTTTTATTTTCTTGTTTTATATATATGCATACATGTAATTAAATATTTCTTTATATATACTTAAATATATATTGAATTATATAAAATTAAAAAACCGTTAATAAAACTCCTAATTTGGAAATATTAATAAAACATGTGTTGTGTCACAAAAAAATGACTTGCAGTTGCAGGTTGCACGCGAACCGTGGAGTTTTCTCAAAAAGTAACCTCGGACGCAACGGAATGCGTCATGCCGTATACCTACTTCAAATTTACGGCGATGTGGAATTGTTTCGTGTCTCGCGAACAAAATTATTATTTGCACACAATTTTTTCGCGGTAATAAAATTACAATATCACATCGAGTTGTATAAAATGCTCTTGTGTCGGGCCGCATAAATATAACGAGAGCCAGCTCTTTTGTGCGTGAAATTTCTCTATGCTTGCAAAAGGAAACTCACGAAAGAGTGCAAGGAGAACAAGAAACGATTGTCTCGATGTTATCACATCGCATTGTTACAACTCTAATGTTTTTCAACAATGAGATTGAAATACGTCAATTTTAATACACGTGTAAGCTTCGTTTATTTGTTGCTCGCATAATGACATCTACAAATTAAAAATAGTTTTCTTTTTGTATAGATCAGTGCAAGAGAGTAAAAAAAAAAAATCAACATATATACTTAAAAATATGTATATAGTAAAAGAGAATATAGAGAACATACACATACGAGAAACAAATTAAAAATGACGTTTTAGTTTGGAACACAAGAGAACGCTCTTATCTTGAACACGTCTATTAATCTTGTTACGCAATTGTCAAATTTTAAACGCAAATAAAGCCACGCAACATGCAAATACGGAAAAGGAACGTTAAGAATTTCTCTCCTCACGCTGCATGTTGTACAAAGATGATAAAAAACTGTTTTTCGTACCTACTATCGATTAACACTATAAATTAATGTAATTTTTTTATATCGTTGAGCGCACGTGAATATGTGTGATTACTATTCTAAATCCTAAGCAAAATGTTTAAATTGAATTGAAGAAAAACGAGATGAAGGACGAGGATGTATGCAAATCACATTGAAATTTGTTTCGCTCGATATTTAATAACGCACTCTTGCATTTGATATTTTCTCGTTGTATGTACGCGATGTTATAACGTTCGCCACGCGCGTTATCGCGAATCAGTGTTTAATTACGTCAATTGTAGGAAATGGGCTGCTAGTTTGCATAACAAATGGAAGGGTGTCTCAACAAAATGAAACACAAGTGTGTTTATATCGACGTTGCGCGTATAAGTACAAGAATGTGGGATAACAAGATCGAGAGCAAATCCACGGTAAACAATAATAATTTTTAGTTGATCGGTTGAAATATTTTTCGCGTCGAATAAGATATATATTTTGTAAGTTTGTGACAAACTAGAACACCGAAACAGATCTGCTACACTTAACAATAAATTGAAGTGTAGAAAAATGCGAGAACATAGTTCTCCCCTCCCTTTAAACGAAATCTCTTGTATCACTAACTAGCATCGATTCGAAAAAATCTTGTTTTTACTTTAAACACAAACTGCGGATGAGAAGAAGTGTTTTTACAAAAGGCTTGGGGGTGTCGAGCGGAGCTATAAAGAGAAACGGGAGCAAACTGGCTGAGTGAGTGAAATACGGGTAGTGGCACAAATTGACCTTGGCCGCACGCGACGCGCCGCGCCACGACACCCCCATGCCGGTCATTTGTTCATATTGCGTCGATTTTTGGCATGAGTTATTTCTTCGACGCGAAATATTTGTCGTCGATCTTGCCATTCGCGCGCGTGCAAAACTACTAGTCATTAAAATGACAATTGCATACACGACAGTTTTTTATGCCACATACTTCTGGATGCCGAAAAATGAAACGTTCTGTAAAAAAATTACCGAGAGAAATCGTCGGCGAGTTTGCTCGCGTGCCAGATCGAAGCTAGATATAAAAAGATGGACTTTTGTACTTAGATCCCCTCGGTTTTTTCTTTTTTAAATAAGTTGTTCAAGTAAACAGTGACTTATTTTTGATATAAAATTGATTAATTATATTTGAAGTAAAGAGAGATGACAAAAAGAAGATAAATAATTTTTAAGTGTATATAAAATATAATTAAAAATAAAATAACGTAAATTGTATTAATATTTACTAGAACAAAAATGATGTATTACGTTAAAATATATTGTAAATGAAATATTAATTATCTCTCTTTGTCTCTCTCTCTCTCATTTGTTTAAAGTTACCGCGTGATTAGGTGCAATAGATTCCAACATAATTTAGAATTTTTACCGAGCTACCCTTTGTCGAATCAAGATATTTCTTCCGCGTTTAAAGTGGCGCATTCCTTCAAAATGTGCACGCAAAGATCACAACAGGTGAGCACCCACACGCGCGCGCGCGCATACACAAGTTAAGTATAAGTTATGTATTCTTACAATGCATTATACAGAAGTCAAATAAAATTAACAGACATGTAAAAAGGAAGATGAGACAAAAGAGAGAAGTACGATTATTTTATATATATAAAAATTATATTAATAATTTTGATAAAAAGCTTATTTTGTGAATATTTCAATTCGTAAACGTATTGCATTTCATATCCTCCAGATTCGATACAATGTCAAAATTGAAGCGAGCGAGTGTCCGGATGATTTTCAGAATTTGTATGTTTAAATGCAATTATGTTCGTAATATGATATTAGGGGAATAGAAAAAATTAGCAGCAGCGTCACGCTATTGCAGTCTTGTGAGTCACTGGAACGTAACACTCAGTAAAATCACACGAAATTACGATGCAAGAATCTCGCGTAGAAAGAATTTAATCTCCATGCAATTACGGGAACAACAATCTGTTGACTCGATCGCAGTGTTGAGAAAACTTGATTGGTATGCCATCGTTCCAACTCAATTGACGACGCGTAACACGCAGATATAAGACAGATAAATGTAAGACATTACGTTACAATGTTTCAGTTTCTTAATTTTCACTTATCATAATCAATCGTAAAATCAATTATTTAATTATTATAACTAATTGAAATAAAACAAACGTACATAAATCGATGCCAATTTCAATATCACGGAGATACAGCCTCGTGATATCGCAACAAATATGACGGGTATACTTTTTCTACAACATTGAATCTTTGGACGGCAGTGGCCATTATGACGGCTAAGAGGGATAGTTCGGGAATACTAATTTATTATCCTCTTGCGAGCTCTATAGCCTGCAGTAGCTCAGTCGATGTAAATCCCGACACGATCGATAGACACACCTCGGCTGCCTCGGCCGAAGGTAGAAATTTATAACTAGTCTAGGGGTGAAGGAACTCTTGAATCTTGCCCGACTGTAAATACGACGGGAACTTCGTCGGCCGCAGTCCGTGTTGTGATTGGCGAAGCGAAAACTCTTTCTGCAGAAAGCACGTACGTCTTTTCGCGGACGTCGTGTTCTCTGCAGGAAATAATAAAATCTCGTCACGCTAGTTTGTCAACAAGCTAGTCAAATTGCTCCCGGAAGTAACTCTCGCGCGTGTTTCTTTAATATTCGTAAAAAAAAAAAACATGAATGAGATGCGCGATGTATTATTCTCTATCTATTTTTAAAGCGATTTGTATATCAGCAAAAAATTAAATAGATTTGTGTTATTTGTACAAAATGAAGCAAGAATTATTGATAGCATTATAAAGTACGAAATCATCGCAAATCTCGTGATGGACAGCATTTTATTTCATTATGTATTTCTCAAGAGGAAGAAAAAATTAATCGTACAACAATGCGCTTTTATTTTTCAAAAATATCACATAATTACGAATAAATATCATAAATTAACCAACAGTCTGAAATTGCCAAAATTATAATTATCTCATCAGGAATCTCTCGCGACACGGCCTACATCACACGAGCATCGTTAAATTTAACGATGAATTCGCGTCTTAAAAGATATTAAACTGTGCGGAGATGCTTCGGTCAAACTTGCGAAGCGTTGTGGAACGATGAATAAATAACTGCGCAGCAACGAAACGGCTCTGCGATTTGCTTCGAGATATCTGCGAAATTACTGCAATAGTGCACAGTATAACGAATGGCGCGATTTACGTCCGTGTGCGTTCGTCAGAAATTCAATACATACGGCCGTTAATGTACGACATACGAACGTTGCAACCTCGAAATATGGAACATACTAATACATTTTTACTAGACAATCTTTGCTCAGACTAAATAATATACGACTTCAACAGATTTTGTCGAATAATATAACATTTAAGAAAAATACTCGACTTATTATTCTTGGCCAGTACTGTATTTATAACATGTCAATGTAAAAGGTCTGGTTTTAGACTGCTATTATACGATGTGATGAAATACGTAGCTAATCATTTCATGTCGTAAAGCCACTTTATCACAATCTTGGGTTTACATCAAAGGAAATTTCGTTCGAACGAAATAGAGCAGTTATATCTCGAATCACCTATTCTAATATCTATACCTAAACAGAGAAAGAAAGAGAGAGAGATTTTTTTATATCTTCCTTTATAATATTCACAGGTTTCAAATTCAAAAGTTTCGAGAGTCTAAGTTTAGAAATAACAATAATATGACTTCTACGTAATTAGAACACATTCTCTTTAGAAAATTTCTCAAGGCCTCTTTTTTCTAATAATCAACCGTGAATAGCTCGTGCCGCGCGTTTGCGTATATCCAATGTGAAAATTTAAAATTGAATATTACGTTAGAGATCGCATGTGAAGTTAAAGAACTTGGAGGAGGCGTAGAGATTTCGACGGTCAATCTCGACGGATAATTTTTCGTAAGACAATCGCGTCACGAAAATGATTTATTTAATTGAGATCGATGCCTTGTTGCCGTGACGCGGAATCCGTAAAAATTTCATTTTATTTATCACGATTTAAATATTAATATCAGCAATTCAGACTATATCTAAGCAAATCGTTCTTCTATTCTCGTTTTAGTTTTTTTCTTAAAGATTGAAATGTTTTTTTCATATTCTATTATTTTATATTTTTTATACTCTAGTGCATATTATAACTCTTTCTGACACATTTTGACTGCACTTAAAATAAAAAAAACACACACAACTTGTTTCAATTATTAAATAAATTTGATGTCTGAAAAGTCTGATTAGCACTGTGTGAGTGTGAAACTTTTGAAAAAGTGAAAATTTTTAGGGTAAATATAAGCTTACAATCATTGGACTTACCGTCTTTTCTTTTCGGACTCCTTGTCTTCCTCACGAACAATGTCACCGCTGAGCGTTTTGATCTCCTGCGGCCGCTTCATTACATGCACGCCCACTTTCTCTCTCGGCGAAGACACCCTTACAAATGTATTTAAGCTAACTCCCGTGTCAGTGGATTTATAACTCATTATAGAGTCCACGGACATGCCTGTAGATCCTAAGGACCCTTGACTGCCGCGAATTCCGTTCTTAGACAAAATGCCTTTACTGTTCACACTGGTCTTTTCCGCGTCTATCGCGAAATTCTCTTTGTTATTGCTGCTCGCAGCTTTATCCGCCATCGTCGCGTCGTTTGTCGCTGTACTGTTTGTCTTCGTTGTTGCCGCAACAGTTTTCCTCTCCTGACTCGCAATCTGCGGATTATTCTCTATCACTGTCGGTAGCATCTTATTGGTCTCCAGAGTTTCGCGATTCGCCGCCATTTTTCTTTCTGTCGAATCGCTCTTGACTTGAGGTATTTCCGTCGAAGTTATCGAATTTGCTTCCTGGTCTTCCCGTCGTTTAGCACCTAACGATTGGTTTCCCGAAGCTCTTCCGTCATTTGGTTTGAGTCCGTGAACGTCTTTCTTGTAATTCGCGGAAGTACTCGCCTTGGCTGAATGGTTTTCGAGTAACGCGGAATTCTGAGTCGCCGGAGGTGCGCCTGACGTTGAAATAGGAACTGATGAAGCATCCTTAGATGCGGATGATTTGGACATTCTCTCCGATCGTTCTTTTGGATTCGACGGACTGTCATTATGTTCCGTTAAAACACTGTTTACTGCGTCAATTTGCAGCGGTTGCACGGCTGTCGTCGTCGTCGTATTTACTAGACGCTCGCTAGACGTGCTGTTCGCGTTCGTGGCAGTTTGTTTGAGCAGGTTTATAAGATTTTTGTCTTTCGATTCGAGTTCGATCTGTATCGTTTGGCTAGGTTGTTCGGCTGACTTGATAGAAGAATCGTTCGTCTTATTCATTTTTACCGGTATCTTCGATGGCGAGACAATGCGCTCCTTGTTGTTGGAATTTTTATTCGTATTCTCCTTTTTATTCGGACTGGTCGCGTACTTTTGCGAAGATTTATTCGGTGTTTTTGTGGGAGACGATCTCGAAGAATCTCTTCCTTTCGCGTTGGACTCGGAAATCGTTTTCTCCTGTTTCGTCGGAGTGCCTTGGATCGGCGAGAGTTTTGTTAATGATTTCGTCATCGTTTGTCGGCGCGTCGTTGTCGAGTTAAGATTGCTGGTCGAATTAGAGATGAAGCGAGTTCTCGGCTCCGCGAAGGGACGACTCCGAGAATCGATCTTGCTTAGACGTGTTCTCGAGTCGTTCAGTTGTGTTTTTGAGTCGGACGCGTTTAGTCGACCTTGTAAACCGGAAACGTTCAGGCGTGATTTATTGTTCAGTTGCGTTTTCGAATCAGATCGGCGATTGGTCTTTTGCGATGACGACTGCTCGTTGACTTTCGTCAAGGAGGTGGAACGTTGACGGTAAGTAGGCTGCGGTATCAAGCTCTTTCTAGAATTACTCTGTTCCGACGCCGAAGCTGCAACATTACTTTATGTTAATGTAAATTCTTTTATTATAAAAAATATCTTTGCTAACCTCTTCGCTCGACTCTTCCGCGTCGGTATTCTTTTGCAGTGGTTTCCGGAGACTGCGGCCTCGACACTGAGCGGGGTGGTGGTTCTTTGAAACCGCGTCCGCGGAAGGGCGAGATCCTACCTGCGGGCAAGATGGAGGCGTTACCGGATTCTGGGCTGATCGGTCTGGACTCTGCGAGAATTACGAAACTAGTGGACCGTCGCTGCGCTCTGGTTGCTGATGGAACGACCTTGTAGGGCTCGGGTGCTCGTGGTGGCGGCGGCGTCGGCACGATCGGCGACAAATAAGCGGTGTCAGGAAGCACCCGGAAAGGTGGCGGACCTTGCCGCTCGTGGCCGTCATGATCGGTTCGTTTCATTCTTTATTTCTGAGGAAACACAAAATAGATATCTTTTACTTTTAATGTTATTATATTAAATAAAAAAACAAGATACGCATTTGTGCATACGCGGTAAAATACAAAGTAATTTATATTAATAATTATATTTATATAAAGTAATGACAAATGTATATTTTAATAATAAATTAGGAAATAATTTTTCTTAATTAAATAACGGAACGAAGAACAGTATCATCTTATTCCACTGACTGTAATTAAGATTCAGATCCAGGACAAGTGGGAAATGTCCGTGCTGTAATTTACCGCGTATATAGCCGCTTGTTACAACAGCAACCACGTGATTTACAACTGTCGTTCGCCACGAATCAATGAACGAGCAAATACGAGCGTATAATTGCAAAACACGAAACAGGTACAAGTAAGTACGATTAACGTTCTGAATTATAATGAGATATGTGTTTTCGAATAAATACACACACACACACACACACACACATATATATATATATATATAATACTTTCACTCGTCATGACAATTTCTAATTGTCTCATTAAATAGAAACAACGACATGTCTGTTATTATCCTTATAAAAGGTAAGATGCTTGATTTTTAGTCATCGTTTGAACAAGCACAGGTTCAATGTAGAAGCAGCTTATAGTCTTTGTTTGAAAATAATATCATGTTTTCCATAACGCGTTGAATCGATCTTAAGCACTGCTTGATTATATTGATCGTCTAAGAATCTAATGCTTAAATAGACTGCTCATGTTCTTAAAATCAAACTAAAAAGACAGGCACTAAAATTCAGTCAAAAATAAAAATTTTTTTTTTTCTTTAGCTTATTTTCAAATTTAATCTTAGAATGCATATATCTTCATCTTATGCAGGTATCAATTAACAACAAAATTCTCTTATACATTTACACATAAGAACAATTTTTCTTCTCACGTTCTAATGACCTATAAAGCGCGAACAACTCGCTGTGAAATGTGAACGAAATCGCGTTCGACGATCTTTGATTCGCCGTAACAAAGTCAAGAAAAAGGCGCGAGCTAAACCACGTTCTTAATTAGCATTCATTGTTGCGTCATTATTCAATTCGAAAATCACATATACATATATATACACACACTTAAAAAAAGAGAGAGAAAGAGAAAGAGAGAAATCGCGGCGGTGCTGCGCTTTCCATACCTGACTCGCGAATTTGCCGCGACTTTTTTTTCCGCACGCGCAACATATAATGATACCTTCTGTCGCAATCGCACTTATCGCACGTACATCATACGTAACACATCATAAACTGAACTGTATCTTCGAAGAGAGTGGAAACCATGAATTACTGCGCATATTCCGGGGTCAACGACCCGATTTTTACACCTGCATCTAATGGCAAGAAAGGTTTTGAGCGGCGAAAAACATTTGAGTAACTGATGAATTTTCTGCGAAATGCTTTGGCTTGTTGATTGATACAAAAACACTCTACGAAACGGTTCTATTTTTTCTAGTTTGTCTGTATTTAAAAGACTTTATTAGTAAAGAAACGTTTCATTCTTTTTATTTTTCAGAAAAAAACGGACTAAAACTGTCAGAAATTAATTTTCTTTTTTATAAAAAAAAGTAGCAAGTTTTTTATAAGCAATAGATCTAAAGAGAACAGCGTTATGTCTGTCTTTCTTTCTTTTCTCTCTTTTTTTTTTTTGTTTTTTTAATTAACCTTTTATAAAATATGTGTTTGATAAATTTTGATATAGAAGAGAAATGATTTTTTCACTTTTTTTTTGAGATCTTGAATAATTGCACATCCGTATTCGTTTTGTACATGTATTACATCATATACGTAACAGAACGAATTGCAAATTGAGTTCAACTGGAAGAAGTACGTGTGATTTTCTCGCCGAGTGAAGCATATAGGCTAATGGCGGTATATGTTAATTAATAGCAATTGTAAGAAGCGGAAAGACTTGCGTGCGAAATAATGAAAAAAAAAAAAAAAAAAAACGAGGGGAATGTATTTTCCTTTTGATTACACACTATCACAGCGCGTAAGGTTTGGAATTTTAGTTTCGCAACAACGTGAATTTTGTTTCAACGTGAGTTTTGTGATACAATGAGTTTGTGCATCTCCATCTTCGTACTGTATATTTCAATTACACTAAATGATTATATTCACCGCATGGACATGTTATAGTACATCTCGTTCGCGTGCAAGTCGCTATCACAACTGCGCTGTAAAGATGATGGTAAAGAATATTCAAGATTGCACAGTTTGCATTTTCAGAAATATTGTTTGATAATACTGTTTTTTGGAACCAATAAAAAATTGTTACATTATTTTTGCAGAAAAACAATTTGTAAACTTTAACTTAATAAAAGCCAGTAGTTCACTTTTCACTGGTTTTCACTAACAGCTAAGAATCACATGATAATAATAATCCTCTTATTGAATTAAGTTATGATTATTTTTACCGAGATATCACGTGTATATGACATTTACGCCAAACACGTGCGATTGTATAATATTATTTGTACTTAACGAATTCTAATTGACGGTGAATTAATTAATTTTGAGCAATTAAGATTAGCACAGTTGTTTTGCAAGACACAACAAAGTTGTATCACCCGAAAATCTATTGAATCAGATTGAAAGAAAAAAATCGCGTGAATCGCTTCGGTTCATTCAGCCGAGGAAAGTTTTACACGTCTTGACCGTTCGCCCGCGCGCGGTCTATGTACTTGAATTTGAATGAGATCGATATAAGAGGCGGCGCCTCGTGCGAACGAAAAATCTTCTTAGGTGAGTATCGATCCTGAGGATGCCGGGCTGTATACCTTTAAAGAAGACAATTAACTCTTTGCGCTTGCTTTACGTTGTCAATCAAGGCTTTGGAGCGGAACATGCGTTTGCTTATCGCGAGACCTAGCGCACAGAAAGTAACCGATAAATTTATAAATTTACAATATATGAAGTTTATGAGATAAGAGAATATTTTTATAAGATGTGATATCACATTATATGTAATGTGTGTTTATAAAGTAATAATATACATACATACACACACACACACACATTGAATAATTGTGAAAAAACTAATATGCGATAATAATGCAAAGCGGTCGTGTCTTTCGTGAAAGTTGATGGTCCGAGAAATCAAAATAGATTAACATCGAGAGAGGAGAGAGAGATAACGCGAAAGTGCATTTTAAAATTGCATCGTAAGCCCGCGTTTATCGATGACACGTAGCCTTGAATGTCTTCCAACAACATCATCTTTTTGCAGCACAGTCGTTGATATTAGTGACTTGCACGCAAAAGATTCGATGCGCGCGAGAAAATTTGTATTTTGTGATTTTTATGATGGAAAAATAACATCGTTCGCGCGCTGTGAAAATCCATTTTGCTTTACGTATATAACGACGCATTTTAATTTGCGCCGGTTTCTCTCAATAAAGTACAAACTTTTTTTGTTACATCAAAATTGAAATGAGAATTGGATGGAATTTTCGTTAAGAGAAGCAGCTTTCGAAAATCGCGTGGATTAGCGGAATTACTGAGTTTCTAAAAAACTCACTTGTTCGATGCACATATATTACCAAAGTTCGCGCCGAGAGACCGCGTTTTACGGATAGGCGCGTGCAAATACCGATGCGTCTGAATTTATAGAGCGAGGAAGTTCCGGGCGGCGTAACGTTCGCGTAATATCCGATCATTTTGAGCGAAATAACCGATGCGGTCACTGCATTAATTGTTACACGAACGTATCGTTTGCCGAACGATGCGTTAACGATTGGGAAGAAATATTTCGAACTGTTGGTCATCAGTGTAATTCGCTATTTTCCCGTATTTCAAATACAGTGAAGTTACATCATTGTTACAACGCAGAACATTAGAAACTTATTAGAGTTTTTAAACCGAGAGTAATTTTTGTTGCAAGAAAGTAAACATCGATGATTCAGGCGGAAGCGAACAATATGTATGAAATCTTAAGAAATGAGTTTGTAAAATTATACCGGCGTGGAAACATATCGATTTGAATTGTCCCGCTTGATAATTAGAACATCCACTTTCAAATATTTAGATTTTACAACTTTATGATTTTATTTTATTGAATAAATTAAATTTAAAAAACATAATGACAACTTTACTATATATATTTTTTCTTTTCTTCCTCTTTTTGTCAAAATAAAAAACTACCTGCCAACAATTTTTTCCTAAAACTTTTTGATGCACGAGCTGTCACTTGCTATTTTTTGGACTTCTCTATACACACACGCACACATGTACACAGACACACAGGTTGCTTGTTGTTTTCTGCGCTTTTTCGAAGCACAAGAAGTTTGCCACTTGACTATATAAAAATTGTTGTTACTTGTTTCGCAATGAAGAATCGAAGTATCACGAATTTTTACGGCGCTAACCATCCGACGAGTAGCGCACACATGCTCGCACACGCACGAGGGCAATGCGGAGCCCGAGGGAAGACCGTGGGCGCGCGTGCAAAATCGCGTCCTCTTCCCGTCCTCGGCCTCCTCGACCTCGGCCCGGCGCGTCCTCGCGCGAACACGAACGCGTTCTCACTGGTGCGAGGTTGCCTGCCGCAACTTATAGCGGCCGCGGGATTCGCGCCAAAGGTGGTTACTTCGGGAGGCGCGAGCGCGTTGACCACCGCGCGTTTTTCTTTCCCTCTGATGATCTGCTAAACATCGCTCTTCCAATCATCTTACTCCAGTGACAAAATCCGCGCAGCGTATGTAACTATCATATAGTTGTAATATCAGACAACTGTTCGGTAATTAATTAGATAACGCGCTATTAACGAGTTATCTATAAGAAAGCAGTGCTGTTCAGCAACATCTCTCCTTTGATCTAAAGTCTTACACTTGGCAATTTTACTCTAATAGCTGAAACTTCAACATTACATTCGATTGTTATACACAGATTTCTCTTTTCTATATTCATCTATTTTTTATTCATAATTATGAGGAATTTTTAAATATTTCATTTTTTTCAAAGAAAAAGCCAAAACTAGCAGAATTTCGCAAATAAGCTAATTTTTAGAAATTCGAAAGAAAAAGAAAAGTCCGCAATTTATGTACGCAACATACACATCCACTCATTTTTCTTCTACCCTTTCCGCCGGAGCTGCGCAGATCGCACCAAGAGAGGGTAGCGCGGGAATACGTAGCGTACTAACGTAAGTCGTCGCATATCTATAATCGAAGCTCTCAGGCGAGGCTGTTCATTCCTTCATTAAACGGCTGACTTCAAATTATTAGAACATTAGCTTGATTGGACGAAACTGGGCACGGCCTATAATACACGGGATATCTTACCTTGTTTTATGTCGTCATCGGTGCGAGCGAACACCTTGAACGCGACGCAGCCGAATGAGCTGTTTCAACACGAGAAAATAACGCTGCAAGCAAATATTTGAGAATCAAAAATAAGCTAGACTCCTTATTTTATGTCTTACAATGCTATCCTTTTCAAAAGTACACGTGTATGAACTTTAAATAAAATATGTTATACATACACAGAAACACATATTGTATATGTAACAAAAAAAGTATATACCGGTCAAAATTGAAAGAAACTTTGGATTTTTTCAAGTACTTAATAAAAATATTTAAGAATATATAAGTAATGTTGTTACATATAACTGATGCGTGAAAAATTAATTACATATAGTCACATTAAAAAATATATTGTGTATTACATTAAAATACAAATCAGAAAGCACACATACACATCGATGATTATTACATAAACTGTGTGTGTGTGTTCACACATGCTACGATAAATTTTTACGTTCTAGTAAATAACACGAGTGTGAACACACACAGTTTATGTAATAATCATCGTTACGATAAACTTTACATTCTAGTAAATATATAATACGAGTATTATACACAGGATCACATCTTATTGCTAGAGTTAAACTCGCGTTTTAATCCGCTATAGATATCGCAATTGTGAGTTTACTCAAAAATTAACTCTTTTCTCGAGGAGTTTTCTGTGCGAATTGCTTGTGTAAGGAAATTCCTGAAAGGAATAATTACATGAAAATAACTAATTCACGTCTGACACGAGATGTGCAAAGTAATTAGTGCCAGCTATCATCAATTGTTCTCACAAAGCATTTATTGCCAGTTACCTACAAACATATGAGAGACCTCTAAAATTGTAAATGTAAATAAATTAATTAGTTGCGTGCTGTTTCGAAACTTCTGGGAAAAATACATTTTGCACAAAGTTATATTTAAAAAATAATATATTTCTAGATTATATGTATACATTCCAATTATTATAAGTTTTTGTGATTAATTGTTATTTAAATATGTTTAACTTAATCGCAACAAAACTGATAAAGGCAAATAGTTGCGTAAAAGGATATTCTTTGCGTGACGCACTATTAACTATATATATTTGCTATCTAGCAATGAACTACCGCATTCGTATCTCAGAATTTGCGCACCGATACGTTTCTCAGCATGACATACACAAAGTTTCATACAAGGCAATTTGCTAGAAATCAATTCTGGAACAAAAATTTTATTAAATTCTAAAATGCTTCAAAAATTATAGAAAATTAAATACTTCAAAATTTTGTCTTTTATACATAGTAGCATCATTTTTTTACTGCTTTCAAATAAAAGAAATAGACAACTAAAATAAATCCTATATATAAATAATTATTTTAATGAAAAATAGACTTCTCCAAAAAACTAAGATGTTGGATTAAAATTAGTTAACATTACACATTAACCGCCATGGAACTTATCAATGACCAATGATACTAAAGAAGTCGAGATTATTTGAAATATTTGCAACATATATATCTATGTAAATCCAACTTTTTTTAAACTTCTGAATAACACATCAACGTTATAAAGACACAGTAAAATACAAAGAGTACCATTACACAATTTATACATAATTTTTATTTTTATAATACATATTTCAAATTAATTGAATATTACGGTGTACTGAAAATTTTATCATGACATTGACAATAAGACATATAAAATAGTACAACGGTAAGACATGCTTGTTGGACAGTCACCGTGTTATCTGGTATTGCTAAAAATCGAATTACATACGTCGTTAATTGTGTTACTGTCACATCAAAATGCACGTTATGTATATTGGCAAGTGACGCGCGATTGAGATAACGAGCTAAATAAGACAAATATTTTTATTGAGCTATCACGATATTCTTGTCAAGCATAGACAAGGCTCATGCTTGCTAAAATGGAAGCAACTTTCAACTACACAATGCACAATCAATCAATTTTATATATAATTAACTTAAAATTCGAATTCTCTTAATCCTTTAAGCCCGTCATTAAACAGATTATATTTTTTTTCTTAATAATTTTCATGTACACTTAATTTTGATATGGCAAATAACAATACACACGTCGTCGCTAGATTCACGAAATAGCAGACATCCGTATATAACAATGTAATATGTCACTAAATTGCGTTCACTTGTGGTGTGTAGATAGAAGGGCTGAAAGGACAGAGGTAAAGAATTGATCGTCATTTTTAAAACTTTGCACTCTTACATCGTTCGAGGCTGCGAAAGATTTTAGTGTTGTGTTGAAGCTAGTAAGTATGTGTTTTATTAATTGCTTTAATTTAAATATTTGTGTACGTTCGCGAGATAATTTGGTAATTGTTACTAGTACAAGATAATTTTGAGAATGATTCCGTGAGTGCAAAGAATTAAGAATTTTTTTTATCACAAGTGACAGCTTTTTTGGTATAAAAAACATAAATATTCAATACATTGAGATGAAATCAATATGTATCATCATTAAATTAATATATTAATACCAATAAACTAACACGTCTGCTAGAATATTTTCTGAACATTTTCATAGTTAATTATATAATATCAAGTTAAATATAATATTGTCGTTTCTTTTATTTAATCTCAAGTGTATTCACATCGTACATAAAGCTAAGAAACACAATATTTATGTAATGTTTTGCTAAAATCATTAAATTAAACAAAAAATAAATAATAAAATTAATATGAAGAGGTTATTCAATTATTAATCAGACAAATAAATAGTTTAACATCAATTCTTTGCATAAATCTCGCAAAAGAAAATTAATGTACATATATATGTACATATGTGTGTGTGTGTGTATATATATATATATATAATATATATTGTGAACAATAAGTTTTATTACAACACAGTATGTCTTAATATAACGATGTAACAATAATATATATTAAGGTAAAAATATATAATTTAATCAAATAATGTAAAACCACACTTCATGTACAAATTTTCAAATCAAGTTTAAAAACAGTTGACGAAACTATACATGTGTGTGTATATTATGAAAGTAATGATTATTATAATCGTTAATATGCAACTAAAGATATTTGAAAGCATTTTATAAGTGAACAAATGTAGAATATAATTATTAAACTTGTTTTACACATTCAATATGAATATATTATATTTTTGTTTTCTGAAATTATTTGTGATTTGCATAATTGTAAAAAAAGAATATTAGTGATAAGAATATCGCATGTTTGAAAATAATGGAAACTTGTTTGACATGTAGTATATGCTAGTGCTTCGAAATTATTCACTGATTATTTATACGTGGACATTATCAACCATGTGTTGCATTTAATTTTGCTTGAAATTAAGAGTTGCTCGCGAACTAAGATCTCGTGGAATTGAGATTTTATCATAACAATTTTTGAATCGGCTAACTCTTAAATTTATCTCGCATAAAGATGCTTAAAATCAATTTTTTAAACTCACAAATAAAACTGATTTACCTGTAGCAGCGTGTAAGATAGACTTTCCTTTTCTCTATGCTACTTGGGGAGGAGGATACAGCCTTACTTTAATATAGTTACAAAAAATAACGCTCTGTTATCTTTAAAGGAACTCCCTGCTTGATATAGTTATTTTTTTTAAGAACTTGCGAGATACAGATTAAGTTTTTGATCCCGCCTTGTCTTGGATTCTCTGCACGTGAAGCCTCTTGTGATCTTTTCTGTATTTTTCAATTGTTAATTCGGCATCGCTGGTGCTCGACAGACTCAATGCAACAGGATCTAAACTCGCTGCCAATTTCAGATACGTCTCTTCCATCTCCTTTGTGATCTTCACCTCGTAATCTAGATCCTTCTTGCGAGATTCTTTTGACATATGTTTTTCCGGCACCTCAAATGTTATGAGATTTTCGCTCTCATCGTGTTCTGTACAATCTGGCAAAGACTTAATATTGCTGAGCTTATTATTTACACAATTTTTGCTGCTTTCCTCAGCGGTCTTCAATGACTTTTTCGACGCGTCTCGAAAGTCACGAATAAGGATATCCTGTTCCAAAGACTTCGTCAAAAGATCGGTAGGATATACTGACGATGAATTATCGTTCGTGATGTTCTCCATGCAGCACTTGATCTTATTGCTATTGAATTGCGTGGGATCTTCCACGCACATTGACGATTGCACCCACTCGGCCACACGTTGCAAGTGGTTGTCCTGCAACAGTACCAATGGCAAATTATCTTCACTGCTGGTAGATATCGATCGCTCAGATCCTGCCCGAGATCCCTTTTTTGCGTGCACCAAAGCGGTATTGGCTTTGCCACTGCTACCGTTACTGTACACCACAGCCTTATAATGCCCGGCGTTGTCCAGCAGGATGTTCTTCGAGCCAGGTGTAACGCGCATCAAGCAATTCCGCGGACCGGTCACGCGAATTTGATTCGAGTTGGATTTAGCGCTAGAGTTGAAGGCGCCGCCGGTCAGAGATTGCGCGACGTCGCTGCAACTGCTGGACGGATCGGAGCTAGAGATGACCATGCTGTCGCTGCTAAAGCTTGGACTGGTCGCTTCTGTCTGACTGCCGTCATTGTGATTCGCTGCGCTGTTGTCCGGACTTTTGACCTCGATTAGAGTGAACTGCGTTGCATTCCGTGCTGTTAATCTGTCGTTCTTCCAATCACGGTCATTGATGATGTCGAGCTCAATATCGCGATTTGTTTTACACTTATTCTCTCTCATGACGATTGTCTCAGATCTCATTTTTGTCCACTCGTTTTTCCATAACCTATCGTTAATGATATCAATGTGCGTTTGTTCTTTGTCGGAAAGTCGGTTGTCAGAATCCATTGAATCGACTAGCCCAAAGGAATTTTTCTCACTCTTGTTCCAACATCTCGTAGTGAATATATTATCTGAAGAATCGCAGTTTTTATTGTTATTCGCCCTGAGCTGATTCTTGGACGCCTTATCGATGTTTATTCTATTGAGATCATTTAATTTCGAGAACGATGGCGAACGCTTGCTGTCATGAGACGAATTCTTTTTGTTCAAGCTGGTCTTTGTAGTGGCACAGTTCTCTTCTGTCGTATTGTCCTGCGTATTTCTGCCGCTCCTGCTGACAAACTTGTCCTTGATAGATTGCGAGGCATACTTGGAACAGTCGCCGTTCATCTGATGGCGAACTTTATCGCTGTTCTCATTGATTTCATAAAAGACTGCATGCGTTGCAAGACTCGGTTGGAGTTTATCTTTGCTTTGATGCATCTCATTGTTCAGTATATTTTCCAATGTCTGCTTGTCGATATTGTATGTATGTCCCTGAGAGAAGGAAGGCGCGTTGGATACACATGTTTGCGTTTCAGCATCCACCATAAGAATACTCCTGTGACACGTGCACGTGTCGCAGTGCTTGGCAAAAATTCTCTCCTTCTCGCGATCTTCCAACACCTTCGCCATAATGGCTGCCGATACGATATCCATTGCCGGTTTCTCGTCATCGCTATCGTCATCGCTATGCTTATCCACTGTCGGCTTCGTGATATTATACACCATTGCCGTTGGCGGAAACGTAGATATCGGCACAGTGATACTCTTTATATCTTGCTGCGTTGCATCTTGCGTGGAGCATCGCTTCTGCGCAACGTACGTTCGCACTTTAGCTTGCATTTCGGAAGGCAGCTATACAATAATAAAGATTCAATTTTAAGTATTTATACTTCGATTTTAAAACGACACACACATAACAATAAATCTGTTAAACAGCATTAAATACTTATTTAAATACTTACCGAGTCATACTTTTGACCAACAAAATTCGAAGGTTTGCACTGCAGCAATTGGATAGCCAAATTAACATCATTTCTATATTTTTCCTAAAAGAATATACTTTTTATAGAAACAATATGTATATACATACATGTATAAATATTTTTGTTTTGTATGCATAAATAATATTTTTATTTATTTATGCAACCAAAAATAATACAGCTTGGCAAGTATAAATACAACAACTTAATGGAATAACCAAATTTTGTCTAAAATTGATAAAAAACCAAAAGTATGTACATCTTACATTATCTTGTGTTAACCGATGAATTGTGTAATTAGCATCTGCCAATCTATGAGACAGAGTCGCTATGTCCTTTGTAAAGGCACCTTTTTCTGTCTCACATTTGTCTACAATTCGTAGCAATTTATCTTCTAGGTTTTGATTGACTTTTTGAATCCTTTTGTGTGCTTCGTGCAGACGCGAATATTTTTCTTGCCATATTAATAATTCTTCTTTCATAGAAGCCAGTTCTCCATTTGGAAACTTATCAGCTTCATTTAAAAATTGCGTTTCCATCGTTACAATATGATTATCTCTCTCGAGAAGACGCTGACGCAAGTTCTCTATTTCTACATGCAAATGCATGTCACAATGCTGTTGAGTGTCTTGGCTGCAAGTTCCGCACTTACAGCCACATTCCTGTGTTAACATTACTTGATAAATTGGCTAATATGTGCAACACTACTCACATATATATACAATATTTTTAATAAAAAATATACATATTATATAAAATCTTTTATAGCATAAATATAAAATAGTATTTAAAACATTTACATATAAGTTAAGCAAATCTGAATTACAAATTTATGCACATTATAACTCGCTAATATCAATATAATATTTATACAATATAATTTTATTTAATCACATTTTCTTTGTCGTTCCATACGTTTTATCAAGAAAACAAAGAATATACATGTACAAAGTTCTCCATATAACCTGAAGCGCGAATGGGATACGCAAAACTATCTTTACAGAAGAAGCTGAAGCATATATATATATATACCTATAAACTGAGAAGAGAAAAAAAGCATTTTTACGCGTGACAAATATTTGTCAACTTGTCGCACGTGACATTCACATCAGTCTGCCTCTTGTCAATAATTAAAACAACGTGTAGCAATAAAAGACTCACATTGTATCAGATCGTAAATACTAATGTGCTAATAAGCGAACGCAAAGTCATTCTTATTGTTTATCGAGATTTCTCTGTCTGTCACGTCAGCTGTCCGCCACGTTGGCAGGTTTTCTGTCACCAACTGTCATCACGCAGTTGTGACAAATTTGTCTGATCGTCACGTACCTTGCACGTCTCCGCCATGGTAGAGTACTCCTCTGGAAATGATTTCAGGAATAATGCAAAAATATCGTCCGATGGCGCGACCACTACGACAGTTACGTTGGTGCCTCATAACCCCAATTTCTTTCCTCGACGTCACGGACGTGAATACAAAAGATGTGTACGTGATTAACGCGATTGATCGCGTCCAGGAAAAGTTTCACAAGACGAGCAATATAATGTCAAACATTTTAATTGCTGAAAAAAAGCCTTAGAAACGCTCTCCTCGTCCTGTAGTCGTCATCTGTCGTTTCGTCGTTTACCGCCGCGGCGCAATCCAGCATGAGCGTCTTTGACAGTGCCGTGTACACATACACATCGAGCTAACACAATGGGACTCCATTAAATGCGAATATTCCAGAAATTTACATACATAAATATAGATAAATAATATAAATTAAATATACATTAATAAATAATATAAATGTATTTAAATGTAACTTAAATATAAATTCTTTATTAAAAATTACATATACATAACGTATATGCGCGTGTGTGTATCAAAAACTATCACTTTTTTGTAAAACTTTTGATATAGACATATAATTTTTCAATATATGATCAAAGGAGGAGAATGAGGCAGGAAATTGCAAAGTGATTTGCAAAAGTATTTATTAAATGTGTGTTATATCCCCATACATGATTTATGTAATTATAAGTCGTTAATGGCGTTAATACAATCATAACATTAAATATTCGCAATATTTGTGTCAAATAGAATACTTGAGAACTCGTCTAATCAAAAAGATGTTTGTGTGCTTTGGGTTTATATAGAAAAACCGTCATTTACATTTCTAAAATCACACACGCATAAATCGTAAGTGGATCAACCGCTAGTTTTAATGCAATCAAAGACACTTTTCTAATGTTCCATCAACAAACTAATTTTACTACTTTACTGATCATTAAAGTTTACGAATGTGTGTGTGTTGTTTTGCTTTTTCGAATTTAAGAAATATACACACAGGATGTCCAAAAAAGTGCAGCATTTATGATCTTCGGGTAAAAATCTTGTAAGACAAAACCCATTTCAAACATTTTACCATATTTACATTTCTAATATCTTGAACACAGATAAACTATTGTTTTTACGTAAAAATGTTTTGTAAATAGGAAAAAGAGAAAAATAAATATTAAACGCATGAGAGAATTTAAAAGTGTAACATGTTTATCCTTCTTGATTTATATTCCTTTATTCTACATGAAAATAACAAGTAGATCGTAATTATTGCAATTTCAAACTCTACTAAACTGTTTATACAAAATATATTTATGTGAATTGAATAAAATCTGAAATATTCAAATTTTATGTTCAATATAACATATACGCACTATATTGTGTGTTACAAAAAAAAAATCTTCAAATCTAATATAAACTTTAGTTAGTTTCTAATAAGAGAAAAATGCAAAGTAGAAAGCAGATATATCATTGAATATATTCGTATTAACAAAAATCTTAAAGGTATCTTTCTTGAACAATCCTTTTGTGTATGCACGTATAATATATTGTAATATATTGATATAATTTATGTATATACAAGGTACGACAAATGGTCGAGCGCTTGTTCTGATCGGACAATCACACTATCGACAACAATGTTAAAACTCTGATGCAGACTGCAAAAACAAAGGCACCACAAACACTATTTTAAATATATGTTTCTTTGTTGTACACAAATTAGATTCTTTTTTCTTTTTTCATTAACTAAAAATACATGTTTATAACGTGAATATAGTATAAGTAAAAGTGTATGTGTGTACATATATGTGTGTATATATAAATATATATATATATATATATATATATATATGTATATATATATTTACATATTTAGGAGATCTTAGAAGTAAAAAATAGTAAATATTTAATGAGTCATTAAATTAATAGTGCTGATATTACGATATTTTCCAACGATAGATTAGCTAGAAAACTATAATAATAATGCCTAAAGATACATGTATAATCCTTAATTATATTAAATTGTTATTACAACTAAATTAAACACACTTCATCATTGACTTTCAATAATAAAATGAAAAATGTTTTCTTTCTTTAATAGAATTGTAATGTCTTACGTATATTTGTATATATATTTAAATTTTAAATAAAAATATATATATTATTTACTGTTTCACTTAAAAGAACAAAATAAAATTTGTTCCGCTTTAAATTGATTATTTACAAATTTAGCTAAGAAGTTTAGCTATTTACAAGAAGAGAATTTGCTTCATTTTTTAATATGATTTTACAGATTAAGAAACCACCTAATAAGCATTTATCTTGGAAAATATCGCATTATTACATTCATGTATAATTAGCCTGTAAACATTTTTATTTAAAAACATCTCGTGCGCGACAAGATCTTTAAACGAGATTTGTAACGCCTTCAATTTCGCAGACCGCGGTTTAAAAATTATGCTACATTATAAGACTACAGACGCGACAGAAAAAAACTTATCTAATTTTACTGTGCAAGGTAGAGTCGAGTGTATTTGAAGTCCTACGCGACTCCGTCAATCATCGTCACCCCGCATTACAGCAAATTGAGAAGCGTCGACATGCCTTTCTAATCGAAAAATTGTTCAAGTGCTACATTTATATATCTGGCCACGTGAACAAACGCGTTCGAGGAGATAAAAATTTGATTGATAAACACGACAAAGTCGTACGTTCTCATTTGGTTTAATAAATTGCACCACATTTTAAAGTACAAAGATACAATATATTACCGATAATCCGAACGTATACGTTGCTCCAAATGTGATATTTTTATTACAGGTAAACACGAGACGAAAGTATATCGAAAAGAGTTCTATATCATACTTCAATTTATTGAAAAATGCGAAAGTTGGTATAGCCGTACAATGCAGAGCAGAACGTTAAAAAGCAACGGCTTTTCTTCCTTCTTCAAATTGTCATTTAATAAGAACAATTGATATACTTCACATTTAGATTGTTGAAAGAAAGTTTTTTTCTTAAATATTACACTTGCAGTCTTATTTAAATAACAATAAATGTTTATTTGATTATTAATACAGAACGAATAAAAACTATTGTAGTTTATTACGATAGTTTCTATCCGTTTTCTCAGTTAAAAAGCAAAACAAAATTATACATCTTTTCAAAGTACTATTTACAAATTTAGCCAACAGAAGTTTTCGTTCTATATAATTTTAACAAATAAAATTATTTTTTTCTTGATTGAAAATAAAATAAATCAACACTTGATTTATATCGCTTACAGAGATTTTTCAATATATACAATTAAAAGTCAATTTTATAAAGTTTTCATCATTTTATCACAATGTTTGTGTTACTAGAAGGAAATTGAACCGTTTTTCTTAACATTCGTCTAGAGTTACAGTATATCATTGCATAGTTACGCAAGAAGAAATATCCTTACAACGTATGACACAGCAATGGATATTATGTTTTTTGTGTTTTTATATAATAATATATATAGTATTTTACCCTACAATCGAAATGATCCAAACATTAATATTACGTTCTTCAAATATTTCGCGCGACAAACAGGAAAAATCGTTGGCCATTTATTTCGTTACAGAAAGAAATTCGACGTGTCATGGAAAATGTGAAATACGATCTCGTCTCTCTCTCTCTCTCTCTCTCTTTTCTATCTTTCTTTCTTGAAAAGAACGCTTCGTTTTGAAAAGAACAATATCGAGATTAAAAAATCACGTATATCGCGATTAGACAGACGTAGAAAAACTACTGATGTATATACTTTTATTACAGCGCGATTTAACACTTGGAATCCAACGCCCACACATAGCATTTTTTAATCTGCATTTTCTGTCCGGTTTTTTTTACAGTATATGAATTATATAAAACCAACTATATCTAGATAGATTATTTTAGCAGAAAACCAAATGCAAATATAATGAGGCTTTCACACTTTTGGATTCAAAGTGCTAAAATTCTGATGAGAGTGGAATAAGTACATATGTTCTTTTGTGTTGACTTTACAGCTGTTGTTCGCTTATGTAGTAAATGTTCTAATCGCTTCGCGTATCGCATTCACATAGTTTCTATAAAAAAGTATTAAGTCGTTTGTTTGTTCGCTGCATTCTACTCTTGGTTATAATCGCCGCAACTTCCGTATAAAATAATATGTGTACATGTATATGTATATGTATATATATATATACACACACACACACACATATGTATATACATACATATATATGTATACATATATATATATATATATATATTAATTGACTATCTACTTATCATTAAGAAAAGGTACGTTGTCGTCGCATTCGGCTTCACAATTTCTCCTATATTTGAACACAGTTTGGAACATTTCAAATGTTGAGCGTTTCTTTTATATACATATATATAGTATATACATATATATATCTATCGACATATACGATGCATATACACATATATATGTATATATACATATGTGCTCTTATATATTATATATATATTTCTATATGCAAGAATATTAATAAAAGAATATGTCCGAATGCAACATTGCTTATTCCTATGTACGCATACGTTGTAATATGTTTTTATATGAATATATATAATATATCTATTTATAGACTTTTCATATTAACAACAACATAACTGTTCTCTGAATAAATGTTAACAAACTGAACACAAGAGTTTCTACACTAGGGCAATTTACATGCATTTAATGAACAATACTAATTGTAAAAACAAAACTTGCAGAAAGACGTTATAAAGATGATCCACACATTTTGCACTTATTTCTTTTATCATAATAAGAGATGCAAAACTTTTATTTCGCTAAGTTTATCACAAGATCAAAATTATTTTGAAACCGATATATTGCTTGTCGAATTTAGACACTCTCCTTGTTAATTGTATTGCGTCTAATTATAAAATAAACGGAAACAATATTTGCTATATATAATTTATTTGATCAAAATAGTTGGTTTTGTTTAAGTCAAATTATTATAGGTATATACAACGAAACAAAATTGCATCTCCGTTAAGTAAATTGTGATTACGACAAAACATGTAGTTTCGATAAAAATGTTGTTTGCAGTCTAGTTTACGATTTCTTTATATAATACATGTATGAATTAATTTCCACTATTTTTGTATAAAAACTATTCAGCATGAGACCATGTGTTCAGCAACAAAGCGATAATTCCGCATGCGAGAGATGTCACAAATGTAATCTATTTTACAAATGTATTCTTTAAATGTAATGTATTTTCCAATCACTCTTAAGTGATTCTACGTATTACAGAAAAATTTGTGATAGAGTTCCAAACTATATTCAGATAGATTATTCCTGCCATCAGTTAGCACACAGTAAACATGCATTTTATGCTTTTTGAAAACTCTGCTCAAATTATGGATAACATTTGCGATTGTTTGTTCATATAACATAAGTTATTCCTTCAAAAAAATTTACATTCTAGTCATTGCACAATAAATTGCAAATTTTGGTTGCTTTCTCGTTTTCTTTTTAGCATTTCGCAGATCAAATACCAAAATTAAAAACATTAGAGTTTAAAAGTTTAATATTTTCTAATAAAGTTCTTTAACCATGGTTTAATTACTTTTTCTTTCTTCTCCAGTCCATTAAACATTAATATATCTTGTTATTTGAAAGAGACTTGAAAGGTAAACTTATATTTTTTATTTGTGATGAATTTTTAAATGAACGTAAAATAACAACTATATAGTACGATAACAAGTTAATATATGTGATGTAGTTAAAAAAAAATTTATATATATGTAGTATAAATATATTATATATGTAAAAATTAACTGTGTTCTACTTAATAATTCAACAAATATGTATATTTACAAACACGATCTATATAAAAGTAAGTACACGATCTATATAAAATCAACTTATAACTTTAAAAAATATAAAAAAAAAGTTTACTATTTACAAATATTTTAAAAACAGAAGCTTCAACTATATAATAAGTTTGCATGATTAAAGAAGAATGTTTTATTTTGTTTTTCTTGCTGCAGTTTATTTCTTCTTGCACTTCACATCGGAGCAAAAAAGTCAAAACTAGCATACAAAAAATCTAATTTACTTTGACGTAGAAAACAAAGCTAGAGAATTTATGTAAATGATGTTTTTTGTTCCTGACATTACTTTATTGCATGTCATGCGATGAAAAAAAAATTAAAACTCTTAATTCGGCACACTAATATATACTGCATAAACATAATACAATTCTCTCGAAGGAATAATTAATGTTAAAGAATAATTAATGTAATTAATCGAATAAATCACTTTTATCGGTATTAATCTCATTAATACGTTTTATGCCAATGGTTCACGTGGCACGTAACATAATAATAGCGATATTTACACATGTCTATACATACATATATATATTTAAAATGATAATACCAACAATAGAACCAAAAAACACATGCATATTATCAGTGAAGCTAACGTATATATGAATAATTATAAATATATATATATATATATGTATATATATACATACATACATACATACATACATACATACATACATACATACATACATACATACATACATACATGCATACATACATACATACATTCATACATACATACATACATACATACATATTATTTGTGTTTTATAAATTTTCTCTCTAAAAGGTCGAGTGTATATTGACACGGAAATGATAAAATCGCATTAACGGTTCTTTTCCAACGCGCGTGAACTTCGTAAGATACATGAGCGCAACATGAATAAAGATAAAAATAGTGTGTAATTTGTAAGAATAAATTTGGCGCGCTCGTTTCCGCGTCCAACATGACAAAATTAATAGTTTGTTTAACTGCACATATGACAATCAAATCGTATGTATCCGAATATAACAACAACATTAATAAGATAGATAAAAATCTGTATTACATCAATATAACAAATGTCGCGGATTTTTGTCTTCAAGCACAAAACTTAGTGAGATGCATTCGTAATTCTTCAGCACACGGGAAGTAGAACGAATTTGTTCTTACACTAATGATTATGATAATGTGTATAACACAGAATTTAATTTATTACTTAAAAAAACGATTACTTTAAGATATTCGACAAAAAAGTTAAGAGTTCTTCCTATCCTTTGTCTAATTAGCAGATAAAACCTATTATACTATGAAATACATTAGTCACATTGGAATAAACAACTTGATTTTTGCTTTTATGGTTCAAATCAGATTATAAACAAATAATGCAATAGCTTGAGATGACTGAGAATGTTTCTGAGAATCTTGAAACTTCATATAAAGTATAAAGTCTCGAGACAATCTGTTCGCTAGAAAGAATTCCAGCTTGCAAAACCAGCTCGCTTTATAACAATATGTATACGTATATATTATATAAAATAAAGCATATTTTCAATGATCATCGTAATTTTTATTTAACATTCAAGGCAACTTCGAAAAAATTTGTTGAAAAGAAATGTCGTAACTCAGAAGATCGAGAGCATCAACAATGAAAACAAGATAAAGTATACTTTATTTTGTATCAGAAGCAATATCTATGTATCAAATTTCAAAATTTTCTAAATTATTCTTCTGCTATTGTTTCTTTTATCGTGTTAACAATCAACGTACGTAACAAACTGACGTTAATTTATAATTAATTAACAAAGAACTTACATTTTGATAACGTGAAAAAAAAATATAAATTTAATTTGTATCAATCAGACAAGCAGTTTCTTTCGATATATCGCTTTTTTTCGAATATCTATTTAAAGTTTATTTCTCAAGAATTGACCGAAAAAATTACCACGTTGATATAAGATCTATTCTCATTTTTACGTTAGTGCGTTATTTACTATGCTATTTTGTAAGTTGTTGCTAGTCTGTTAATTGTACAAGCAATTTTGCATTCGGCAGTTAAACATCTATTACTCCAATTTATCAATAATATGTGTGCGTGTGTATATACACACACATACACGTAACATATTTATGTAATTTACGCAGTAGTAGCTCTTGTCATAAAAAATCGTAAGCCTTAGTCGTATTTCGAACAAGATCATTTGTAATTACAGGATGAATAAATTTTCGTCACTGAAACAAAATGTTAACAAACCTGTTTCCGATATAAAAATTTATATTCACACTTTCTATAGAAGTATATGTACACACATATATATAAATACATTTATATGTACATATATATATGTATGTATATATATGTGCATATGTATATACATATACATATTCTATCTTTCTTTGTACGTATATATATATATGTCGAAAACACTTTAAAAAATATACAATTCATTAATCATATGAAATTTTGTTTCTACATGAATATACAATTGTAATGATTTTATCTTGAGCTAAAGCAACAATGTGCATTTTTCACGAAACAAGCCTCGATTACGCTTCTTCGTTTATCAATTTTTTCTTGAAGAAGAAACAGGTTTCTTAACTGGTTTTTTTTTTTTTTTTTTTTAAGCTATTTCTTTATACCTTAAGAGCAGCTTTGGGAGACCAGTGATGAAAACGAGCGGGTCCTGTGGGATAAGAGGGCGGATGCATCCACTTATTCCCTCGATGTCCCATGAACGGTGGTGGGGAAGGGCCGCCGAGGAAATGCGGTGGCATTATGTTATACCAGGTTTGGCTGATTGGATGAGGACCATAACCCATGCTAAAGGAGTGGCCGAACCATGAGCGGTTTCGGTTCACATGCAGCCTAGGACTATTCAAATTACGCCTTCTACCTGTACTTGTATTACTGCTATACTGCTGATTTTGATTAGCGGTACTTAACGGTTTTGATTTCGGCTGCTGTTGTTCTGTATTAGCGGTTAAAGGGGATTTCTGAAAAACAGAAAAAACAGCAATATATAACTTTCATTAATAAGTAATTACATATCTTCATGACAATCATTTTCTAAAGATGTTTATTAAGAGAGAATAATATTGTAACTTGTGTAAACATGTTTTCAATATTCTTCACAGCACTTTGCTTAAAATTTAATATCTTTCAAATATTACATCGACTATAAACTGTTAATTCAAGATATCTAATTTGCTTGTTTATTTTATTATTTAACATCAGTTTATGCATGCATTAAACTGTTGTTTACAACAGTTACAACTGAGAAAGACATTCATTTTCTTGATTATACCTTTTCTCTATTACACCATATATCGCTAGCTTCTATAACAGAATTAATATGTAAAAATGTTCGTTTAAAAAAGATACAAAAAGCCAAATTCGAATCAATTTGTGTCACAGTAGCTGCGTGAGAAAAAATTTTATCTCAAAAATATTTCTCAATTTAAAATTTATGCAGCAATGCAAAATGATATAAAATAGTTTTAAATTAGTATGTAAAATATTTTGTTGAATTATAGCTACAAAACTTGGTTTTTCTTTGTGACGTTTAGATTGTTTATTTGTTTATTAATCAATACATTTTACAAATTATATTTACAAAAAATTTGTATAAAAAAACATTTTATACCAAATAAACATTCAATTTTTTAGTTATAAATTTCTTTCCAGTTGCAAAATTAGAAGTTATAGACGCTGTTCGGCGCAAACACGAATCTAATGCAACGACTGTATATTTAAATGTTAATATTTTTTTCTGAATAAGTTTTTTTTTTTAATAAAATTCTTCAAGTAAGTACTTTTTAACTAGCGATAAAAAGTTTTGATTAAAACACTATTTATATATTCCAAAAAAGTTTCCTATGTTTTAGGCCGTCACGGCGTTCTTCCCCCATTTTTAAGCTTTCCTTATCTGGAAAAGATTTCAAACCTATTAAAATGTTTGAATTTACGATTTACATTTTAGACCCAAGCATGCTTCAGAAACCTTAA
This sequence comes from Pseudomyrmex pallidus, assembly GCA_014825455.1. Lineage (NCBI taxonomy): Eukaryota > Metazoa > Arthropoda > Insecta > Hymenoptera > Formicidae > Pseudomyrmex > Pseudomyrmex pallidus. Next base: position 46,155 of record QVNV01002347.1, read on the forward strand.
TTTGTTGTTATTTATTTTGCTAAATGTTTTTCTATTAGATCAATCAATATAAAATGAAGACTATCGCAATAAATGGGTATTTTACCTGTATCTTGATAGGCCCCATATGGGCTTGTTTGTTCCCTTTGTCTGTATTTTCGTTTTGTTCGTTTTGGAAAATGGGTAAGGTGTTCTCCTTGTCGTCAAAAGACGCCAGCGTACAGTACGAACCCTTGCTTTCACCAAATCGGCAACAGACCTCATTGGGATCAACCCATATTGTTAACTCCACCGGCAGTTTTAGATCTTCATACTTTACTCCAGCGGCGTTCGCGGCGCTCTCTAAGGTAGCGTCCCGACGATTGTGGCCATTGACACGGATGCAACGATAGCCCTGGCCCTTGAATGGCTTGTCCGGAAACCAATGGTTCTTAAAGCGTTCCGTCAACAATTCGACTAGATGCCGCTTGAAACATTCCAACTGATCGGGACTAAATTTTTCGCTTTTTTCGATCAGGTTTACTAGGAACACTACCGCCGCCTTGATTTCGTTGAGCATATTGCTGTATTCCTGGATTATATACTGTCTGGATGCACTTCTCACGATACCACAATAGCAAGCTCTCGGAAATTAATGTACCATTCGCCCAAGTCTTGGTGGAGCACATAGAGCCCTTCTGCACTGTCGCAGCACTTGAATTCTTTAAGACCTATATTTCTTGCAAGTATTGTTGATGTCTTGACAGTGCAACAGCGGTCCACTTTTGCAGGAAGTATACAATCTATATTTTCCACTAATGGTGCTATAATCTGTATAAAAACAAACAGAAATACCATTATTTCTAATTATTACATATCATAAATTTACATTGGAATTTGAAGTCTCTTGCAACTGAATGAATTAGGCTAGAGAGTAAAAGAGAATAAAAATTACAAATCAATGCCTAAAATAAAAATAAAACACTCATATTCTTGCACAAACTGAACTGCTTTTTGTTTTGATCTTCCCTAGTGAGTCAACGATCTTAATCAATAATCTGATTCATTCTTCCACTTTGCAAGCATCACGCTAGCACGTGAAAAAGAAACAAAAACTGGAGCATACGACGCGTTCCACTTTCCAGCGAGCTAATGAACTTGTTCCGAAACACGTTTGTTTGTCCTCTTCGTGATACCTAAGAAAACCTACGTGTTTCGTCTGATGAAATCGGGTGATGTCGCGCGATTCAAACGTCGTCGTGTTTTGTTGGAACGCGGATCATGCTAGCGCGATGAAACAATATGTTATACGAGCCAGGTTATGCAGAACAACGACAGGTTAGGAAAGATTACATATTAAAGCGAGAACGCAAAACGGGATCCCATCGTTTTGCACATATGCCTCGTGATCGATATTAAATCAGCGGGATCGAGAATCGCAGTTTCGTTGTGTTCGCACTATGCTGACGTTGCTTCGTCGGACCAATGTGCAGCAGCAATTTGTGCCAGCTCATTGCTGTTGTCGCGTACCAGGTCGTGCCGTTGCGCGACAATTCTTCTCGTGGCCGATATATGGCTCGCAAACACGATTATGCACAAATTGATGCGAACCCGTCGTGCAAACGCGATATACATATTACGCTTGATGTATAATATTAAATAAATCTTACGATTCAGTGACGAAAAATTCCGTGCTGCTAGTGAAACTACTACGTCTTCTCTCTCCTTAAATAAACGTATCCGACCTAACACGTGTTACGTCGCACACCCGTTACCATGAATCACGCTTTCAACGTAGATGACACCTCAACGACCAATTCAACATCTCGCGTTATTCCGATAGTCGGATCTTAGGCCTTGTTTAGGCGTCGTCTACAATACAGACGTAAGCCTTAAGCCGTAAGAAATTGACCAATCACAATCAATTATTCTTCTGTACTTTATCTGTG